>OY728167.1:867921427-868043927 GCA_963277665.1 Viscum album | reverse complement strand
ATAAGCCTTAAACAAAAAAACATAAACATTAAAAAATGAAACATAAAACCTAAAAACACAACATAAACCCTAAAAACACTACCTGAACCCAAAAAACGTTACATAAACCCTAAAAAATGCAACTTAAATGCTATAACACCCCTAAAAACGCTACATAAACCCAGAAAATGCAACATAAACCTTAAAAAATGATACATAAAACCTAAACCCTAAAAACGCAACATAAACCCTAATAACATTACATAAACCCTAAAAAATGCTACTTAAAACCTAAAACCGCTATCTAAACCCTAAAATCACGACATAAACACTAAAAATGCTACATAAACTCAAACAATGCTACGGAAACACTAAAAAATGCTACAAAAACCCTGAAGATGCTTCAAACCCCTCAAAAGTATTAAACCCTAATATACCATAATATAGAAAATTAAACCCTAATAAACCCCTAATAAACATTACTAATCCCTAAAACGGCTTATAATCCTGAAAAATCCTAAGAGGCTCTACTCAACCCTAATAAAACCGCAAAAATACATAATAAACACTAATAAATGATAATAAAAACTAATAAACCCTAAAAACATGTTAAGAAAACCTAAACAACCCAAACCAACCATAATAGACACTAAAAAACTAATAAACCGTAATAAACCCCAAACAAACCCTAAAAATCTAAAATAAACCATAAATAAATCAAAATAAACCCAACTCAACACTAACAAACATTAACTGACCATAATGACACCTAATAAAACCCTACAAAACCATAATAATGAAAACAAACTCTAGTATACCATAAAAAATTCCTAGAAACCATGATAAACTCTAATATAACCTAATAAACACAAAAAATGCTCAGAAACAATAAAAAAATGGTCACAAACAATAAAAACACGCTATATTACCTAAAATGACCTAAAAACACTATATAACCTAATAAGACAAAAAACGGTAATATACATTAAAAATCTCTAGAAACCCTAATAAACTCTAATATAAACTAAGTAACCCTAAAAATGCTCACAAAAAATAACAAATCACTCACAAACAATGAAAACACTCTATTATCTTAAAACACTTAACATACACAAATATAACCTAATAAAACAAAAAAAAACTAATAAACCCCTAACAAAACCTACAAAACCCTAAAAATCCCGAATAAACCCTAATAAAAACTAATAAAACCTAATAAAACCATAATAAAACCCTAAAAATATCTTCTCAACCATAATAAACCTTGACACACCATAATAAAACCTAATAAAACCCAAATAAACCCCAATAAACAAAAAAACGCAAACAAACCATTAAAAATCCCTAGAAACAATAATAAACCATAATAAATTCTAAAATAAAACCTAATAAACCATAAAAAATCCCACAAACACTAAAAACACGCTAATAAAACCTAAAAAATCCTAACAACCCCTCATATATATTAACAAAAACTAAAAAACACTCATATACCCTAATAAAAACACTAACATACCCTAGTAAACCCTAAAAATCCCTAACAAACCCTAATAAACACTACTCAACCCTAATAAACACAAATAAAACCCTAAAGAAACCTTCTCAACCCTAATAAAACCCTAAAAATACCTACTCAACCCTACTAAACCTTAACATACTATAATAAACAATAATAAACCCCAATAAACCCTAAAAACGCAAATATATCCATAAAATCCCTAAAACCCCAAATAAATGCTAATAAAACCTAAAAAAGCTTAAAGGCACTAATAAACCCAATTAAACACTACTAAACCCTAAAACCCTAATATACCCTCTTAAAAATTAATAAACCACAATGAACGACTATAAACCCTAATAAATCCTAAATATACACAAATATACCATAATATACCATAATATACCCTAATAAACCAAACTCAATCCTAATAAAACCCTAAAAATACCTAATAAACCCTAATAAACCTTAACACACCATAATAAACCCTAATAAAATCCTAATAACCCCCACCAAACCCTAAAAAAGCTAATATACCATTAAAAACCCTAAAACCCTAACAAACCATAATAAATGTTAATAACACCTAAAAATTCTAAAAATTGCTAGTAAACCCAAAAAATACCTCCAAAAAAATAATAGTAATAACTCATGTTCATGTGCATATGCATGTGCATGGTTTAAATAATAAATCATAATGCACGTGCATGTACATATGCCTATGCATTTGGATGTGAATGATAATAAATAATAAATTATAAATAATAACGCATGTGAATTACATGTGTATGTGCATGTTCATGTGAATGATAATAAATAATAAATAATAACTCACACCCAAGTGCATGTGCATGTGCATGGTAATAAACAATTAATAATAACCAAGTCCACATGAAAGTGCATTTGCATGTGAATGATAATAAATAATAAATAATAACACATGTGATAATTGAATAATGCACGTGCATTGCATTTGCACGTGCATGAGAATAAATAATAATAACACATGTGATAATAGAATAACGCAAGTGCATTGCATTTTCATGTGGATGATAATAAATAATATATAATAACGCATGTGCATGTGCATTTACATGTAATGATAATGATAATGACGCATGCACGTGCATGGTAATAAAAAATAAATAACAACGCACGTGCATGTGCATTTGTATTTGATGAAACAAACAAATAAATAAAATAATAATAATAAAAATAGAATAATGCAAGTGAATTTCATGTGCACTTTCATAGTAGTAAATAATAAATAAATAATAATAAATAAGAACGCCCATGCATGTGCATGTGCATTTACATTTGATGATAATTTTAAAAATACTAATTGTAAAAATAATAATAATAATAATGCATTCATGTACAGGGTAATAAATAATAAATAACAACGCACATGCATGTGAATTTGCATGTGATAATGATAATAATAATGATAAATATAATAATAATAATAATAATAATCGTGATAATAATAATAATAAAAGAATAATACAAGTGCATTGCATATGCACGTGCATGGTAATAAATAATAAATAATAACGCACGCGCATCTACATTTTCATGTGATGATAGTAATAATAACAACAACAATAATAATAGTATTAGTAGTGGTGATAATAGTAGTTGTACCAATGCATGTGATAACAAAATATTGCATGTGCATTACATGTGCATGTGCATGGTAATAAATAATAACGCCTGTGCATTGCATTTTCATGTGATGATGTTGATGATAATAATAATAATAATATTAATATTAATAATAACAACGCATGTGATTATAGAATAATGCACGTGCATTGAATGTGAATGTATGTGCATTTGCATGTGCATTTGGATGTGATAATTATAACAATAACATTAATAACAACAACAAAAACAACATCAACAACCACAATAATAATAATAACAATAATAATAACAATGCATGTAATAATAAAATAACGTGTGTGCATTGCATGTGCACGTTCATGGTAAAAAATAATAATAATAACTTACGTGAATGTGCATGTGCACGTGGATGAGATGATAATAATAATAAGTATAATAACAGTAATAATAAGTTATAGTTATTTTATAAAACAGCAGACAAGACCAAAATGCTAGAAATGGGGTATCAAAAAACCTAACAAATCACAGAGTCATTGAAAAATGCATAACTTCTTCTTTGTGTGTCCATTCCTGCTCTGTAAATATTCTAACTGAATCTCATGGAATGAACTACGATAAAAACAGTTTCTGGAGGCTGAACATACACACAGATTAGAAGTTATGACCATTTTATGAAAATTTTGAAAGGGGTCCGTACATGGAAATGGAGTTTTGGACGCCTTATGATGGGTTTCTGGGATTTTAGGGTCTCAAAAATGACATGAACTTTAAGTCAACATTCCACGTATATCTCTTCACTACTTTCGATTTGATATGTGGTAGAGCTCAAACGGACAACCGGAGCGAATGTTATGGACCTTTGAAGTTGTACTTTTTTGTTGAGTGGTATAACTAATATATTTTATATTTATTTGATCTTCACATATTTTCTACTAATCATGGAACTCACTCATCTAACGAACATAGATTTTACTGGTCAAAATGCTCAAATGGACACCCGAAGGAGAAGTTATGCCTAATTTAGTGAGTTGCCAGTTTCATAGGTTTTTAGGTGCTAGGAGAGTTGCTCAATTTAAAATGACAATAACTTCTACTACATGTGTTCATTTGGGCTCTACCACATATCAAATCAAATATTGTGAAAATATACACACTCTGGTAACCACTGGAACACTTTCTGACATTATTTATCCTCCTAAATGACCCAAAATCACTTTGGATGGTCAAAAGATTGGAATCTGGTGTCCGTTTTGCAATAACTTTTGCTATGGGTGTCAGTTTCACCTCTACCACATATGAAATTGAAGCTTGCAACTAGATCTACACATCTTTGACAAACATGAACAACTAAATAACCCTAAAAATCATTAATAATCCCATAAACACTAAAAACCTTTAAAAACGATGCAAAACCATAACAAACCCTTACAAACCCTAAAAAACACTAACAAACTCTAACAAACCCTAACAAAACCTAACAAACCCTAACAAACCCCCAAAAACCCTAAAAACATAACAACTCCTAAAAAACCCTAAAAACCACGAAAAAGACCTAACAAACCCCAATATGCACTATGAAACCCAAATAAACCCAAAAAATACCCGAAAACCCCTAAAACCCTTAAAAACCATAAGAAACCCTAAAAAATCCCTAAAACCCCTTACAAAACCCTAAGAAAACCTAAGAAATACTAACACACCCTTAGAAACCCTAACACACCTAACACGTGCCTATCATGGGATGTGAAAAAAACAAATAAAACCTATGTTAAAATGTATCAAAGTGGGTAACCTAAGTTGTCTCCATAGAGGAGCGCACAACAATTACTTTTGTCACTTAAATTAAAGAAAGAAGAAGAGGTTCTTATTGAAATTGTTTGAGTTGAAAAATAAAGAAAGCAATTGAAAATGAAGATTGAACACTAAATGATGAAGAGAGTGATAGTTTCAGGGTAGGATTCACTTTTGAAATGTCATCATAGTAATAAAGATCATATTCCCTCTCTTCCTTTTGAATGACAAATGAAATAATCCTCGATTGAGTTATCAATCACCCCTTGTTAAAGAAACAAATAGAGATCAATCCTATGTGAATAGAAGTTTATAAAAAATCCCTAAACAATTAAGGCAAGTACCAATAAACAATTTTTTCTCCTTATAACTCTAGAAAAAGTTTACTACTTCCACACACGTGCCAACTATCACTGGACACTCACTACCTAACACAATAAGCTCGATCGAGACAAATTGCAGTAGGCGGAGGGAGATTAAAAGTCTTTAACCAAATATATTAAAAATGAATAAACCAAAATCAAAACACGATCACATTAATATAATTGGTAAACATTGATAATAAAATTCATTCAAAAGAAAAATAGGGTTTTACATTTAAGATCAAAACTCCGACATTACAAAAGTGAAACTCCCCCTTCCCCGATCACTCAAAGGATTTACCCCTTCCATGTGAATGGTATTAGAGTTGAAATGGGAAGAAGTGAGAATTATGAAACAAAGTAAAAATAAAATATAAAATATAAATAAAATCAAGAACTTAATCTTCCAGCATAGCCCCTCTTGCACCTTCTTCAACCCCTTTGAATGGAAGTGAGCACTCTTATTTATAGGCTTTGGGAGTAGAAAATTTCCCTTCAAAATTACATCACCAAAATATTGAGTCTGATTGGCATAATAAATGGACGAATTTGGAAATTGGTCCTTCTCCAACGTTGTTCCTCTATCTCCCGTATGTCGACACATGAAATGTCAGCTTCATTGGTCTGGAAATGAAGGAGTTATGGCTGCCACACTTAGAATATGTATTTCTTCCTAATATACTTTCTGTATTCGAATATGTCGAGTTACAATGAATTTATGGCCTTGATAATGAAATAATCAGCCGATTATATAATAATGAAACTTGTTACTCCAGATTTCTTTCATATCCATGTACAATTTCATCTCCAATGCTTTGTACATTTCTTAGATATGGGCTCAACAATAAATTTATGCAGTTCTGTGCACAGTTTTCGAGACCTGACTTGTGAGATGAATTGGAGCTTCCAAATGATGGATTGAGCTTTGTGTACAGAAGGATAAAATGAATCCCATCACAAATAGAAACCTATAAAAGATGAAATTTTCATTTTGGATCCGTGTAGAAAAAATTATGTCTGAAACATTATAAAAAATTAAAACTGATTAAATCCAAAAATAATCCATTTTTCTAATTAAGCTAAAAAATGCTCCTAAAACATAAAATGTGACAATTGAACTTTAAATAACACATTTGTGTGATTAAAAAAATTGAAATTCAGAATAAAATAATTGAAAGTATTTCCTCTATAAATTCCCCCACACTTATCACTTGGACTCCCGAACAAGTCAAAATCAAAATTAAATCCATGCAAATTCAAATCACATGCCATTGAGATCCACAAATTCCACACCAAGAAATAAATGATATCATGCCTCATCCATAACCATTATTTCAAGTTCTCAAATCATATCATTCAATATTTTTTCCTCTTCATTTATCCTCCCATGCACACTAGACACCTTCCTCACATGAATTTTCTCTCATCTCAAAAATATCAATTTTCTACAAAGTTTCTCTCATCCAAACCAATGCAAGCATCACCATAGGTTTGACAAACTCCTACCTCTCCACCCGATGTGAGTCAAGGACATTTGTTTATTATGAGGACTTTTTAGGTTTGTTCTATGGATTTTTTGGTAGGATTTTATGTGAAAAAGTTTGAGGCCAAATGAGGAGGGCTTGGCTCTTTTTGAAGGAAAATTTCAAAATTCTAATTTTCAATCAAGTATGGTATCCTCCTCACTACCCTTAGTAGAAATTAAGATCCATCATCATGAAATATCAAGATATTTTATAACAGATCCGCATTTCAGCATTAAAATTTTCAATCTTCTCAAACATGGTTTTTCTTCAAATCTCCAGAAAAGGCACTGCTTTCAACAGAATGATTTTTCATCAGCACACACATCTCTTCATCATTTTAATTTCCACCCAATGTTTCACCAATTGAGTTAGCACAATATAAGAGAGCTCCTCCCACACTTATGTTCAACTTGATCATGCAATTTCACTTCAATATCAGGTCGGATAGGGAAAATTGGTTTATAATGTGGCTAACCTAACAGGTTTTTCATGGATTCTATGGGCTATGAGGATTACATTTACAAGGTAGGACAGAATGAAAGGGATTATCTTGAAAAGGGGGCTTTCAAACCAAATAAATTCGTCAATCATTTAAAACATATGTACCCCAAACCGTCAAGTTTTTAAAGGAATAAATCAAATTTTGGTTAATACAGGCATGGTCTGGTTCTCTCAAGAAGTGAGGTGAATGAAAAGAATTTGACAAAAATGGTTAAAAAGCCACACAGGAAAGTGGTTTCAAAGATAAAGACAGTGAAATGTGGCATGATATTAAAAATTTTTAATACATTTCATGAAATTACCAAATAATTTAACTTGAAACAAAATCATTTTCAGCATTTATTTAAGCTCAATTTCATGGAATAAATTAGTTCACTCAATAAACTGGGTTTTAAAAAAAGCAATGATAATCATTTCAGCTCAAAAGTTTCAAAAACACAAAAAGAAAAATAAACACACCAAAATTTGAAAACACCCAATTTTTTTTTTGAAAAACACACAACAAATGAAAATCCTAAACTACAAAGGTTTCGTCCCCTACACATAAATGATGCAGTGTCCTCAATGCATTCAAATGTATTTAACATGTTTGAATATTTTAAAATGAATCACAACATCAAGCAAGTGTAAAGGAGAGGTACAGCCTGAATTTTTGGAAGTGCAATATTGAGTTAAGATATTATGTGTTGCACACTAAAAATATACAAAAAAAGAAAAAAAGAAAAACTAAGACATTTGTTGAAAAAAAGAGAAAATAGAAATAGGATGAGAAAATAATGATAGATCTTGGATTAATCCCCCAAGTGGGCCCTGGGTTTTGACTGCCTCCAGATGGGAAGTTCCAGTTGGTTATACCCAATCTAATGGGGGGTTGAGTTTCTTTGTGATAAACCAAAAAAACTTCTTATTCACATCATGTACTTCATCCTTTTTGTTGAGGAAACCATGGATATAGTACACCAAATCCACCCCTAGTACAATAAGATGAAAATTTCTTGGTAGGGGTAGGATAAAGAATGATTTCTCATCATTCTTGGTTTCCAATTTCATAGCCTCCCCTTTATTCTCCTGTGGTTTCTGAAGGTATGCTGCATCATTGGAAAAAATCAAATGGAATGTTAGAGTATAATTCTATTTGATCAATATTAAAGCATGAAGTGTCAATATCAAATTCTTCCCTTTCAATGTAAGAATCTTGTGTCTATTTTTCCTCAGGTAATCCCACTTGAATCCTCTCATTTACTCCCTCCAATAAATGATCAACATTTTTGGGGATCTCCACATGTTCTTCATCAGGTGCATCATCGTTTTCTTCCTCATCCACCAAGGTAATACAAGAGTTATCAAAATCTGAAAATTTCATGCAAGAAGAATTAGTAGTCAATTCATATTCTGAAAAATCAGAATGGAGAGATTTTAGAAAAAGATTGTCTCCTTTAAGTGTCTCGACATCAATTTATTCTTTAGTGGAAAGATCCTCATTGAGTTGAATTTCATTGGGTAGAGGTAGGTAGTCATGCTCCTCTATTTGAATGATGAGTGGTGAATTCACTTCCCCCAATGGTTCTGATTCTAGTTCTGGTTGAGGTTCTTGATCCAATGTAACCTTATTTATGGACTTCAATCATTGATAATCAATGTTTACTTGATTCACCAAGTCAATTAGTTCTTGAAGTGAGATACATGTGACATGGCCATTCACCATTTTCTTGGCCAAAATAGTGAGTTCATCAAGCTTTTGAAAGAGGTATTCCTCATCATTATGAACCATTTTCCCTTTAAACTGTGAGTAATAAATAAAAGAAGAATAATTTCAATTTGAATACATCATAGAAAATATTTTTTTTAAATATTTTTTAGAATTAAAATATTTACAAAATTTTAGAATTAGATTGTTGGCACAACCTCCCTAGCAACGGTGCTATGTTTTAAAACATGCCTGTCGTGGGGTGTGACAAAAACAAATAAAACCTAAGTTAAAATGTAGCAAAGTGGGTAACCTAAGTTGTCTTCAGAGAGGAGTGCACAAAAGTTACATTTTCCCCTAAATTAAAGAAATAAGAAGAGGTTCTTTTTGAAATTGTATGAGTTGAAAAATAAAGAAAGCAATTGAAAATAAAGATTGAACACTAAAGGATGAATACAGTGATGGGGTAAGCATAGGATTCACTTTTTCAATGTCATCATGGTAATAATGATCAGATTACCTCTCTTCATTTTGAATGATAATTAATGACTCCTCGATCGAGTTATCAATCACCCTTGGTTAAAAAACAAATAGATTTCACTCTTATGTGCATAGAAGTTTATAAAAAAATCCAAAACAACTAAGGAAATTCCCAATCAGGAATTGTTGCTCCTTATAACTCTAGAAAATGTTTACTAGTTCCACACATGTGCCAAAGATCGCTGGACACTCACCACCTAACAAAATATACTCGATCGAGACAAATTGCACTAGGGGGAGAGAGATTAAAAGTCTTTAACCACAATAATTAAAAATGAATACACCAAAATCAAAACACGATCGCATTATGATAATTGGGAAACAGTGATAATTGAATTAATTCAAAAGAAAAATAGGGTTTTACATTTAAGCACAAAACTCTGAAATTACAAAAGTTAAACTCCCCTTTCCCCAATCACTCAAAGGTTTTACCCCTCCATGTGAAGGGTATTAGAGATGAAAGGGTAGGAAGAGAGCATGATGAAACTAAGTAAAAAAAGAAAAATTAAAATAGAAAGAACATCAAGAACATAATCCTCCAGCATAGCCCCTCTTGCACCTTCTTCAACCCCTTCGAATGGAAGTGAACACTCTTATTTATAGGCTTGGGGAGTAGAAAATTTCCATTTAAAATTACTTTCCCGAAATCTTGATTCTGGTTGGCATAATAAATGACCGAATTTGGAAATTGGACATTCTTGAAATTTGTTCCTCCATCTCTCATCTGTTGACACATGAATGTTCAACTTCATTGGATAGAAAAGGAAGGAGTAATGGCTATCGAACTCATAATATTTAATTCTTCCAGACAGACTTTTCGTATTCCAATATGTCAATTCCAACGAATTTATGGCCTTGAGAATTAAATAATCAGGTGAGGCCATATTAATGAAATATGTTACTCCAGATTTAATTCAGATCCATGTAAAATTTCAGCTCCAATGGTTCTTCCATTTATGATATATGGGCCCAATAATAAATTTATATAGTTTTGGGCATAGTTTTCGAGGCCTGACTTGTGAGATGAATTTGAACTTTCAAATGATGGATTGAGCTTTGGGTCTAGAATGATAAAATTAATCCCATCGAACATAGAAACCTATAAAATAAGAAATTTTCAATTTGGATATGTGTAGAAAATATTATGGCTGAAACATTATAATAAATTATAACTGTTTAAATCCAAAATATGCCATTTTTCCAATTAAGCTATAAAATACTCCTAAAACATAAAATGTGACAATTGAACTTAAAATAACACATTGATGGGATTAAAAACATTGAAATTAAGAATAAAATAATTGAAAAATATTTCCTATATAAACACCTTTAGAAACCCGAACACAACCTTAGAAACCCTATCACACCCTTAGAAACCCCAACACACCCATAGAAACCCTAACACAGCCTTAGAAACCCTTAGAAATCAGAACACACCCTTAGAAACCCTAACCTACCCATAAAAACCCTAACTGACCCTTAGAAACCCTAACACAACCTTAGCAACCCTAACAAATCCTTACACTCCCTAAATCACTCTAATAAGAACTAATAAATCCTAAAAAACCCAACCAACCAATAATAAACCATAATAAACCCTAATAATCCCTAAATCCCACTACTAAACCCTAATAAACACTAATAAATCGTAATAAATCTTTAAAACCCAATTAGACCCCAATAAAAGCTACCAAATACTTAAAAACCCAAACATAAAACAAAAATGCAATTAAACCATTCAAAATGATAATATTGAAAAAAACCCTAAAACCCCGAAAAAACCTAACAAAACCCTAAAAAAACCCTAAAACCCCAAAAAACTCAAAAAAGCCTAAAAAACCTAAAAAACTCTAAAAACCCTAAAAAATCCTAAAAACCAGAAAACAAACCTAAAACCCCTAAAAGCCCTAAAAAAACCTCAAAAAAACATATAAAAATGCTAAAAACCCTAAAACCCCTAAAAACACAAAAACAACCCTAAAAGCCTAAAAATTCCAAACAAAACCTTCACCAACCCTATGAAACCCTTGAAAACCCTAAAACCCCACTAGAAAACCCTAAAAACCTCAAAAGAAACCCTAATACACCATAAAGAACTCTAAAAACCCTAATGAACCACTAAAGACACTAACAACGCTACATAAATCCTAACAATTGCTACAAAAAACCGAAAAATGCTTCAAAACCCCCAAATGCATAAAAACCTCAAAAAACGCTAAAATAACCTTAACAAAGCATAAAAAGTCCAAACACAGCCATAAAACCCAAAAAAATGCATAAAACTCCAAACAAATCAAACAAACCATTAAAACCCTAAGAAACCTAACAAAGCCTAACAAGCCTAACAACCACTAATAACCCCTAAGAACCACTAATAAACCTTAATAACCCCTAAAACCCACTATTAAACCCTAAAAACCCTAATAAACTCTAATAAATTGTAATGACCTATAATAAACCCTAACAAACTCTATTAGACCCTAATAAATGCTATAAAATCCCTAAAACCCCTAATATACCATAAAAACACTATTAAACCATAATAAAACCTAATAATCACTAAAAAACTAACAAACATGAAAAAACGCTACAAAAACCTCTAAAATAGCCTACATAACTCTATAACCCACTAATAAACCCTAACAAACCCTAATAACCCCTAAATAAATCGTAACAAACTCTAAAAACCAAAAATAAATCGTAACAAATCCTAACAACACCAAATAAACCATAACAAACAGAAAGAAACAATAAAACCCCCTAACAAACCGCAATAAACCTTATCAAATCATAATAAACACTAATAAATCGTAATAATCCCAAATACACATTACTAAACCCTAATAAATAAAAAACTCTTAATAAACCCTAATAAATCCTAAATAACCCAAAAAAAGGTTGACAAACTCTATAAAAAGCTACTAATGACTACAAAAGCCCAATAAAACCCTAATATGCAAAAAAAATGCTAATAAACTATAACAAATCCTAAAGAACACTAATAAACCCTAAAGAACCCTACTAAACCCTAAAGTGCCATATTAAACTCTAGAGAACACTACAGACCCAAAAGAACCCAAAAAAATGCTAGAACACATTATATAAACACTAAAAACTACTACAATACCCCAAAAACCCAAAAACACACTAAAAAATCCTGACTACCCCTATCAATCCCAAAAAAAATAAACCCATAAACCCACCCAAAAACCATTAAAAAGCCATCAGATAGCATAAAAAACCATAAACACCCGTTAACAACCCTTAAAACCCCATAAAAAACTATAAACCATAAATAGCCATTAAAACCCTAAAAAGGCTTTAAATAGAAACATAAACTCTAAAAGCGTTACATAAACCCTTAAAAATGCAACAAAAACACTAAAAATGTAACATAAACCAAAAAACACAACATAATCCCAAAAAACAAAACATAAACCCTAAAAGCACTACATAAACCCTAGAACTGTAACATATACCCCAAAACACACAACATAAAACCTAAAATATGCAACATAAACAATAAAAAACACTACATAAAACCTAAAAAAACAATATAAACCCTAAAAAAGTTACATAAACCATAAAAAATGAAACATAAATGCTACATCTCCCCTAAAAATGCTACATAATAACAGAAAATGCAATGTAAACCCTAAAAAATGCTACATAAAACCTAAACCCTAAACACGATACATAAACACTAAAAACATTACATAAACACTAAGAATGCTACATAAACTCTAACAATGATACACAAACCCTAAAAAATGCTACAAAAAAACTAAAGATTCTTTAAAACCCTCAAAAATATTAAACAATGATATACCATAAAATAAAAAATTAAACCCCAATAAACCCCTAATAAACTCTAATAATCCCTAAAAACACCTTATAATCCATGAACACCCAAAGAAACTCTAATAAACCCAAATCAAACTTCAAAAATACCTATGTAAAGACCCATAAATTCCATTGAAAGTTTTTGTCTTAAATAAATAGGAATTTTATGAGTCCGCGAAAACTGACGGCGCTTGATTCTGAGGCCCGGGGTGCCCGGAATAAATTTCTAAAGTTTTGTTCGGGTACGTTCAGTAAACGTGCGAGCGTGATTTTTTAACTTTGGAACCGGTGCTAGGAACTGAAATTTGGGGACAACGATGAACTCACAACACCAATGAACTCACAACACTGATGATTTATTAGTGAGACCCTCATCGTAGTTGCGTTCTATCAAGAATAGAAGTTAGATTTTCAGGATTTTAATGAAATTAAATAAAAATAAGTGTGCAACTTATTTTTATCTTTGGTTGTTAAAATCTCTAGGAGGTGGTAGGAGGTGGGGTCCACCACACCATAACCTCCCATGAGAGATTATGGTGGTGGGTCCCACCCGCACATAACCTCCCTTGGGAGGATAATTAATGTAGGGACCACACAAGCTTTAACCCCCTTGTAACTCTCCATAAAGTGGGGGAAACCCTTGAACTTCCCCCACTAATTAAATGTGCCAAACCACTTAATGAATTAATGGAACTCTCTCATTTAATCAAAATTTTTATATCTTTTTAATTCTTTTACCAATAATTAAATAATGGGTTGCTTAACCCATTATATTGGTTAGAAACTGTTTTGGTAGAACTTTTGGGAGAGGGGGAAGAAGTTGGAAGAACGCTTCCTCTGCCAACAATGAACCTTCAGTCGAGGGGTGAAGCCATCACCCATGAAGAACAATTATGATGGCATATTTGACTCATCTTCTCTGAAAACTTCCTCTTCTGAATTTGACAAAATGATGCCTCCTTCCCGCGACTTCGTCAATGATTTTTGGCAAGTGATGTAGGGGGATTTGAGTTGAATTTATTCCCATTCTTCGTCGTTCAAATTATGGTTGAGATATTCTGATTGATATCAACGTAACATAGAGGGCTCGTACCGCACGAACATGGCCCGACCCTGCCCCATTGTTTGTTCACATTTTTTGACAACAGAGGCGGCGTAACGGCACTGCCGGAATAGAGGATCGCAACGGAGAAACGGGTCGCGGCTGACGGGCCGCAATGGTGCATGCAGCGACTGGCAACGAGCCAACTGCCAAAGAAGCCGGCGGCACAAGGGCCGCCGGGCCGCTGAAGGGGTGCGATGTCGTTGCGCAGTGCAGATAACCAAGCCGCAGCCAGGCGGGGCGCAGTGGAACGAGAGGGGTGTAGTGCCGTTGCACCACGCCGGAAGAAGGAGCCGCGACCACGCGACCGCGGTGGTCGGACAAGCTGGGCACGGCGCTGTCGCACGGTGCCGGAGAGAAGAGTCATGGCCATAGGCTGCAGCGGACATAGGAGGGTGGCCAGCTAAGTCGGCCGCCGGTGCGCGCTACAGGTAGGACGCTTTGGGTCCCGCGGTTACGAGGCCAGTGCCATGCACCGGCCGTTTCGGACGTCAGGGGGGTGTACCCCCCCCCCCCCCCCCCATGCATGGCCCTTCGGTCTCGCGAGCCCGCCCTCGTTCGGGGCGCCCTTGTCCAGGCCACTCTCAGTCTGGTCCGGCCTCATTCGGGCCACTCCCTTTGGGCCGGGCCACCCCTTCAGAACAGGTCAGACCCGCAGACTGGGTCGGACCCCATTCCGGACCCGATTGGCCAGTTTACACCTTTCGTCCGTATCTTGGGCTATGGGTGTCTGATCGATGAAACATTTGTGATGATGGAAATCATAGAATGAGATGGTACTTTTGGAATACCCTACATGAGGATTTGATAGAGTTGGGGTATAGTCGGGTAGGTTTGAACCTAAAAACCAACCGGGCCCCTGGAATGAAAATGCCAATAACTCACAGACCGGACATCCGATTGGCGCGCCGTCTGTCGCATTAGGTTCCTTTTGTTGAGACAGAACTATGAGATACATCAACTCAAGACTTCATAGTAGTTGATGTATTGACACTTGGATCGAGGAGAGGACCCTCCCAGAATCAAGCATGTTGTGTGTGGGAACCCTATGGCTAGCTGCGACTGAGATGATGGGATCCTATGCGGACCTACTACTATATCAGGATCCTTCATGGGTTTGACAGTGCCGATAATGTACCAGGATCCTCTATGGGTTTGACATCGATGAATTCTATACCGGGATCCTCCATGGGTTCGACAACGATGACTTCTGTATCGGGATCCTCTTTGGTTTCGACAGTGCTGATTCTATTCCAGGATCCTATATGGGTTCGACAGAGGAGATGATTTAGTGGCTACATCTAATCATCTCAACCCCTATACATGAGTTGTATACATGTGTGAGCTGAGACTTGACTTTCAGTTGTTATCATCGATATGATTTACTTTACTTCCCTTGTGGAATGGGTTGTGCTTGGGCTCGAGTGTTGGAGTCGGACTGTGATGGGTAACATAGGTATATTTATGGGAATATACCTAAGTAGGGATGGTTGATACTTTGTGATTGTATCTTACTACTTTGGTTTATCCTTAGTGGGTTCTGGGAGTACTTCATGGGTCTCAGGGTCCCCTACTAAGTATTGTTATACTGACCCCTACACGAGCTTCGCCTGCATCTTGTTGTGTTCTGTACAGACGGTGGTCAGTAGTGATTGAGGCTTAGGGTGATGGATGGGAGGCTGCTTGGAGCTGGACTAGATGGGACGTACCTCAGGGATGAGTTGTTTGAGATCTGTACCTACCCTTCAGGTAGGATTCTCTGGTGGAGGATCTAGGAACTGTTTTCCATTTTTACTTGTACTTGTACTTGTTATTTAGTTGGATTTGTATACTGGCCCACTTACTTTTAGCACACCTTTCTTTTCTATATTAGTACTTTTTTCTTCTACTTCTTGTGTTCAGTCTGTGTGTGTTACAGGTTTAAAGGCAATGCCATCCCTTTTTATTAGGGATTCTCCTTTGGTGCTAGTCTCCAGCCCCTAGCCTATAGAAGGCGGGCTTGGGGTAGTCATGGCACGCGCCCCGAGGACAGGTCGTGACAACCTATTAAACCCTAATAAATGATTATAAAAACTCATAAACCCTAAAAACACTTTATGAATACCTAAACAACCCTCACCAACCCTAATAGACACTAATAAACACTAATAAACCCTAATAAACCCCCAAAACCCCTAAAAATCCCTAATAAACCATAAATAAATCCAAATAAACCCTACTCAACCCTAACAAACCATAACACACCATAATAACCTCTAATAAAACCCTACAAAACCCTAATAAATAAAAAAATGCTAGTATACTTAAACAAATACCTATAATGCACGATAAACTCTAATATAACCTAATAAACCCTAAAAACTCTCACAAACATTAAAAAAACGATCACAAACAATAAAAATGCTCTATATTACCTAAAAAGACCTAAAACACTAATATAACCAAATAAATACAAAAAATTGCTAATATACCTTAAAAATCCCAAGAAACCCTAATAAACCATAATAATCTCTAATATAAACTAAGAAACCCTTGAAACACTCACGAACAAAAACAAAATGTCCACAAACAATAAAAACACTCTATATTATCTAAAAAGACCTAAGAAACACTAATAAAACCTAAGAAAACAAAAAAAACTAATAAACCCCAAACAAACCCTAATAAACCCTAAAAATCCGTAATAAACCCTAATAAAAAATAATAAACCCTAATAAAACCATAATAACACCCTAAAATACCTTATCAGCCCTAATAAACCTTTACACACCATAACAAAACCTAATAAATCCCAACTAAACCCCAATAAATAAAAAAACGCAAACAAACCATTAAAAAGCCCTAGAAAACCTAATAAACCATAATAAATTTAAATAAAATCTAATAAACCATTAAAAATGATCACAAACACTAAAAATACTCTAATAAAACCTAAAAAGTCATAACAACCTCTCATATATATTAAAAAAACTAAAAAACACTCATATAGCCTAATTAAAACACTGACAAACCCTAGTAATCCCTAAAAATCCCTAACAAACCCTAATAACCCATACTCAACCCTAATAAACCCTAATAAAACCTTAAAGATTCTGACTCAACCCTAATAAAACCCTAAAAATACCCACTCAACCCAAATAAACCTTAACACACCATAATAAACCATAATAAACACCACTAAACCCTAAAAAACACAAATATACCATTAAAAGCCCTAAACCCCCTAATAAATCTAATACAACCTATCAAAGCTTAAAAGAACTAATAAACCCGAATAAACACTACTAAACACTAAAATACCCTGATATACCCTCTTAAAAATTAATAAACCATAATGAATGATAATAAACCCTAATAAATCCTAAACATACCCAAATATACCATAATATACCGTAATATACCCTAATAAACCCAACTCAATACTATTAAAACCCTAAAAATTCCTAATAAACACTAATAAACCATGAAACCCATAATTACCCCTAATAAAATAATAATAACCCCCACCAAACCCTAAAAATGCTAATAAATCATTAAAAACCCCTAAAACCCTAACAAACCATTATAAATGTTAATAAAACCTAAAAATCCAAAAAATGATAGTAAACCCTAAAAATACCTCAAATAATAATAGTAGTAATAAAGTAAAGGCATGTTCATATTCATGTGCATGGATTAAATAATAAATCATAACACACGTGCATGTGCATATGCATGCACATTTTCATGTGACTGATAATAAATAATAAATAATAAATAATAACGCATGTGAATTGCATGTGTATGTGCATGTGCATGTGAATGATAATAAATAATAAATAATAATGCACATCCAAGTGCATGTGCATGTGCATGTGCGTGTGCGTGTGCAGGTGCATGGTAATAAAAAATAAATAATAACAAAGTCCACATGAATGTGCATTTACATGTGAATGATAGTAAATAATAAATAATATGTGATAATAGAATAACGCAAGTGCATTGCATGTTCACGTGCATGAGAATAAATAATGATAACACATGTGATTATAGAATAACGCAAGTTCATTGCATTTTCATGTGCATGGTAATAAATAATATATAATAACACACATCTTTGTGCATTTACATGTAAAGATAATGAGAATGACACATGCACCTGCACAGTAATAAATAATAAATAACAACGCACGTGCATGCGCATTTGTATTTGATGATACAATGAATAATAATAATAATAATAATTATTATTATTATAGAATAATGAAAGTGCATTTCATATGCACGTGCATGGTAATAAATAATAAATAATAACGCACATGCATCTGCATTTTCATGTGATGATAATAACAATAACAATAGTAGCAGTAGTAGTGATAATAGTAGTAGTACCAAAGCATGCGATAATAGAATTTTCCATGTGCATTACGTGTGCATGTGCATGGTAATAAATAATAAGGTGCATGCATTGCATTTGCATGTGATGAAGATGACTATGATAATAATAATAATAATATTATTATTATTATTATTATTATTATTATTAACAACACATGTGATAATAGAATAACGCACATGCATTGAATGTGTGTGTTTATGTATTTGCATGTGCATTTTCATGTGCAATTTCATGTGCATTTCCATGTGATGATAATAAAAATAAAAACAGAAACCACCACCACCACCACAATAATAATAATAACAATACGAATAACAACGTATGTGATAATAAAATAACATGTGTCCATTGCATGTGCACGTGCCTGGTAATAAGAAATAAACAATAATGAACATGCATGTGCATGTGAATGTGCATGAGATGATGATAATAATAATAATAACATTAATAATAATAATAATAACAAGGCATGTGATAATATTATAATGCATGTGCATTGCATGTGTAGTGCATGATAGTAAATAATAACTCATATCAGACGTGGTGATAACAATAACAATAATAGTAATATTAATAATAAAAGCGCATGTGATAATAGAATAATGCACATGTATTTAATGTGAGCGTGTATGGTAATAAATAATAACTCACATGCATTTGCATTTTTATTTGATGATAATAACAATAATAACAATAATGTAACAATAACAATAACAATAAAAATGCATGTGATAATAGAATAATGTAGGTGAATTGCGAGTGCGCGTGCATGGTAATAAATAATAACAGACATGCATGTGCATTTCCATGTGATAATAATAATAATAATAATAATAATAACAACAACAACATATGCACGCTCATGGAAATAAATAATAAATAATAATGCATCTTTATCTGCATTTTCATGTGACGATAATAATAATAATAGTTGTAATAATAACAATAATGATAATTAAAATAGTGATAATGATAATAATGATAATGATAATAATAACGTGTGTGATAATAGAATAATACACGTCCTAAAAAACTCTAACAAAACCTAACAAACCCTAAGAACCACTAATAACTCCTAAGAACCACTAATAAACCCAAATAACACATGAAACCCACTATTAAACCCTAAATACCTAATAAACACTAATAAATCATAATAACCTGTAAAAAACCCTAAAACCCTATTAGACTCTAATAAATGCTAAAAAATCCCTAAAACCCCTAATATACAATGAAAAACACTATTGAACCATAATAAATCCTAATAATCATTGAAAACCCAAAGAAACCCGAAAAAATACTACAAAACCCACCAAATAATTGCCTATAAAACCCTAAAACCCTCTAATAAACCCTAACAAACCCTAATAACCCAATAATAAATCATAACAAACCCTAAAAACCCCAAATAAATCGTAACAAATCCTAACAATGCCAAATAAATCATAAAAAACTGAAACAAACCATAACAAACCCCTAATAAACCGCAAAAACCCTAACAAATCATAATAAACCATAATAAATCGTAATAAACCCAAATACACGTTAATAAACCCTAATAGTTAAGATAAACCCTAAGAAACCCTAATGAATCCTAAATAACCCTAAAAAGGTTGATAAACCCTAGAAAATGTTATTCATGCCTACAAAAGCCCAATAAAACCCTAATATACAATAAAAACACTAGTAAACCGTAACAAATCCTAAACAACACTAATAAACCCTAAAGAACCCTAATAAACCATAAAGAACCATAATAAACTCTAAAAAACACTATAAAACCCTAAAGAACCCAAAAAATTCTAAAACACTTTACATAAACTCTAAAAACCACTATAATATCCAAACAAACCCTAAAACACACTAAAAACCCTAACAACCCCTATCAATCCCGAAAAAAACCCTTAACCCCCCCCCCCAAACCATTGAAGACCCATCAAATACCATAAAAACCATAAACACCAGTTAACAACCCTTAAAACCCCTAAAAACCACTACAAACCATACACAAACATTAAAACACTAACAAGGCAATAAATAGATACATAAAACCAAAAAGCATTACATCAACCCTAAAAATGCAACATAAAACCTAAAAAGAAACATAAACCCAAAGAATGCAACATAAACCCCAAAAAACGCTACATAAACCCAAAAAGGACTACATAAACACTAGAACCATAATATAAATTGTAAACAACGCAACATAAATAATAAAAATGCTAAAAAAACCTAAAAACACAACATAAACCCTAAAAACACTACATGACCCCTAAAAACGTTACATAAACTCTAACAAATGTATCATTAACGCTACATCACCCCTAAAAAAGCTGAATGAACCCATAAAACAAAACATAAACCTAAAAAAACGCTACATAAATCCTAAACCCTAAACACACTACAAAAACACCAAAAACGTTACATAAACCATAAAAAATGCGACATAAAATCTAAAACTGCTAACTAAACCCTAAAAGTGCTACAAAAACACTAAAAATGCTACATAAACTCAAACAACGCTACACAAACACTAAAAAATTCTACAAAAACCCTAAAGACGCTTCAAACCCCTTAGAAATATTAAACCCTAATATACCATAATATAGAAAATTAAACCCTAATAAACCCCTAATAAACTCTAATAATCCATAAAAATGCCTTATAATACCTAAATACCATTAGAGACTCTACTCAACCCTAATAAAACACCAGAAATACATAATAAACCCTCATAAATGATAATAAAACCAAATAAACCCAAATAATGTGTTAAGAAACCTAAACAACCCTAACTAACCCTAATAGACACTAATAAACACAAATAAACCATAATAAACACCAAACAAACCCTAAACCTCCCTAATAAACCATAAATAAATCCAAATAAACCCTAATCAACACTAACAAACCTAAATACACCATAATGACCCCTAATTAAACCCTACAAAACCCTAATAATGAAAACAAATGCTAGTATACAACAAACAATCCCTAGAAGCCCTGATAAACTCTAATATAACCTAATAAACCCTAAAAACACTCACAAACAATAAAAAATGATCACAAACAATAAAAACACACTATATTACCCAAAAAGCCCAAAAACACTAATATAACCTAATAAAGACAAAAAATGCTAATATACCTTAAAAATCCCTAGAAACCATAAGAAACCATAATAAAATCTAATATAACCTAAGAAACCCTAAAAATGCTCACAACAAAACACTCAAAAACAATAAGAAATTCGATATTATCTAAAAAGACTTTACAAACACTAATATAACCTAATAAAACAAAACAACTAATAAACCACTAACAAACCCTAATAGACCCTAAAAATCCATAATAAACACTAATAAAAACTAATAAATCTTTAAAAAACCATAATAAAACCCTTAAAAGTATCTTCTCAACCCTAATAAACCTTGACACACCATAATAAAACCTAATAAAACCCAACTAAACCCCAATAAACAAAAAATGCAAACAAACCATGATAAAGCCCTAGAAACCCTAATAAACCACAATAAATTCTAATAAAACCTAATAAACCATAAAAAATGATCACAAACACTAAAAAACTCTAATAAAACCTAAAAAGTCATAACATCCCCTCATATATATTAACAAAAACTAAGAAAACTCATATACCCTAATAAAAACACTAGAAAACCCAAGTAAACCCTAAAAATCTTTAACAAACCCTTATAAACACTATTGAACCCTAATAAACCATAATAAAACCCTAAAGATACCTACTCAACCATATTAAAACCCTAAAAATACATACTCAACCCTAATAAACCATAACACACCATAATAAACCATTATAAACCCCACTAAACCCTCAAAACGAAATTATTCCATTAAAAAGCCCTAAACCCCTAATAAATGCTAATAAGACCTAAAAAATCTTACAAGTGCTTATAAACCCTAATATACACTTTTAAAAATTAATGAACCATAATGAACCATATAATAAACCCTAATAAATACTAAACATACCCAAATATACCATAATATACCATAATATACCCTACTAAACCCAACTCAATCCTAATAAAACCCTAAAAATACTTAATTAACCCTGATAAACCTTTACACACCATAATAAACACTAATAAAATCCTAATAACCCCCCAAACCCTAAAAACGGTAATATAACATTAAAAAACCCGAAAACCCTAAAAACACATTATAAATGTTAATAACACCAAAAAATCATAAAAAATGATAGTAAACCCTAAAAATACCTCTAATAATAATAGTAGTAATAACGCACGTGCATGGGCATATGCATGTGCATGGTTTAAATAATAAATCATAGCGCACATGCATGTTTATATGCCTGCGCATTTGCATGTGAATGATAATAAATAATAAATAATAACGCACATCCAATTGCATGTGCATATGCATGTGCATGTGCATGTGCATGTGCATGGTAATAAACAATAAATAATAACTAAGTCCACATGAATGTGTATTTTCATGTGAATGATAATAAATAATAAATAATAACACATGTGATAATAGAATAATGCACGTTCATTTCGTGTGCACGTGCATGAGAATAAATTATAATAACACATGTGATAATAGAATAATGCAAGTTCATTGAATTTTAATGTGCATGATAATAAATAATATATAACAACACACATGCATGTGCATTTAGATGTAATGATAATGATAATGATGCATGCACGTGCATGGTAATAAATAATAAATAACAACGCACATGCATGTCCATTTGTATTTGATGATAAAAACAACCACAATAATAATAATAATAATAATAATTGAATAATGCAAGTGCATTTCATTTGCACATACATAGTAGTAAATAATAAATAAATAATAACAAATAACAATGCACATGCATGTTCATGTGCATTTACATTTGATGATAATATTAATAATACTAATTGAAATAATAATAATAATAATGCTTGCATGTGCTTGGTAATAAATAATAAATAACAACGCACATGCTTGTGAATTTTCATGTGATAATGATAATAATAATGATAATAATAATAATAATAATATTAATATTATAATAATAATGTGATAATAATAATAATAATAATAATAATAAAAGAATAATAAAAGTGCATTGCATATGCACGTGCATGGTAACAAATAATAAATAATAATGCAGGTTCATCTACATTTGCATGTGATGATAGTAATAATAATAGCAGTAGTAATAATAGTAGAAGTAGTGGTGATAATTGTGGTAGTACCAATGCATGTGATAACAGAATATTGCAAGTGCATTACGTGTGCACGTGCATGGTAATAAATAATAATGCCCATGCATTGAATTTTCATGTGATGATGATGATGATGATGATGATGATGATAGTAATAATAATAACAACACATGTGATAATAGAATAACGCACATTCATTGAATGTGTGTGTATGTGCATTCTCATGTGCATTTGAATGTGATGATAATAACAATAACAACAACAACAACCACCACCACAATAATAATAACAACACATGCGATAATAAAATAACGTATGTGCATTGCATGTGCACGTGCGTGGTAATAAAAATATAATAACAATGCATGTGCATGTGCATGTGCATGTGGATGAGATGATGACAATAATAATAATAACAAAAATAATAATAATTTTTAGTTGTTTGAAAAAACAACAGACAGGACAAAAATGCTAGAAATCGGGTCTTGAAAAACCTAACAAATCATAGAGTCATTAAAAAAGGCATAACATCTTCTTCAGGTGTCCCTTTCCTCTCTATGAATAGTCGAACTGAATCTCATGGAACGAACTACGATAAAAACAGGTTTAGGAGGCCAAACAGACACACAGATCCGAAGTTATTACCATTTTAAGAAAATTTGACAGGGATTTGTACATGGAAATGGAGTTTTAGAGGCCTTCTGATGGGTTTCTGTGATTTTAGGTTCTCAAACATGACTTGAACTATGTTCAAGTCATCCTTCTGCGTAGAACTCTTTGCTACTTTCAATTTGTTATGTGGTAGAGCTCAAACAGACAACCAGATCAAATGTTATGTCTATTTGAAGTTATACTTATTTTGGAGTGGTATAACTAATATATCTTATATTTCTTTAATATTCTAATAGTTTCTACTAAACATTATCCTCACTCATCTCACGAGCTTTGATTTGACTGGTCACAACACTCAAACGGACACACGATGGAGAAGTTATGGGTGTCCGTTTTGCCTCTACCACATATCAAATCGAATCTTGCGACTAGACCTACACTCCTATAACCACTGAAGCACCTTCTCGCATCCTTGAAGGCCCAAAATGGTACTTAAACCCTACAAAAGACCATAACTTCTAATCTGAGAGTCCGTTTTACCTATACCATATATCAAATCGAATATTTTGACTAGATCTACACATCTATGACCAATAGGATCACCTTATCACATTACTAATGTCCCAAAAGGTGCTTAAGTCCTTTAAATGACCATAACTTCGGCTCTGGGTGTCTGTTTCACCTCTACCACATATAAAATTGAATCTTGCGACTAGTTTTACACATTTGTGACAACCATGAAAAACTAAATAACCCTAAAAAACCATGAATTACCCCATGAACACTAAAAACCATTAAAAACAATGCAAAACCCTAACAAACCCTAAAAAACCATAACAAATACTAACAAACCCTAACAAACCCTAACAAAACCTAACAAACCCCAAAAAAACCCAAAAAACATAACAAACCCTAAAAAACCCTAACAAGCCCTAACAAACCCCAAGTATCACTAAGAAACCCCAATAAACCCTGAAGAAACCCTAAACACCCCAAAGAAACCATAATAAATCCTAACAAAACCATAAAACCCTAAAAACACTAATCAAACCTAAGAAACACTAACAGACCTTTAGAAACACTAACACACCCTTAGAAACCCTAACACACCCTTAGAAACCCTAGCACACCCTTAGAAACCCCAACACACCCATAGAAACCCTAACAGAACTTTGGAAAACCTTAGAAACCATAGCACACCCTTAGAAACTCGAACTCGCTAATAAAAACCCTAACATAACCCTAAAAACCAAAAAACCTAACGAAACCCTAAGAAAATATTATAAACACTAACACACCCTTAGAAACCCTAGAAAACCCTTAGAAACCCCAATGCACCCATAGAAAACACTAAAACAACCTTAGAAACCCTTAGAAACCACAGCACACCGTTGGAAACCCTATCCCGCCCATAAAAACCCTAACCCACCCTTAGAAACACAAACACACCCTTAGAAACATTAACAAACCCTTAGATACCCTAAATCACTCTAACAAGAACTAATAAATCCCAACAAACCCTACCAACCAATAATAAACCATAATACACCCTAAATCCCACTATTAAACCTTAATAAACACTAATAAATCGTAATAAACCCTAAAAACCCTATTAGACCCCAATAAAAGCTACAAAATACCTAAAAACCCAAATATACAACAAAATTGCTATTAAACCATTCAAAATGCTAATATTCACAAAAAAACCATAACAAACCCAGTAAAACCTGAAGAAACCCTAAAAAACCCTAAAAACCCAAAAAACCCAAAAAACCCTAAAAAACATTAAAACCCCAAAAAAATCCTAAAAAACATAAAAATCCCTAAAATCCCTAAAAACATGAAAATACCGAAAACACTTGAAAACCAACCTAAAAACCCTAAAAAACCTCAAAAAAACCTCCAAAAATGCTAAAACTCAATAAATCCCTAAAAACGCTAAAACCCCCTAAAAGGCTAAAAATTCAAATCAAAACCCTATCCAACACTATGAAACCCTTAAAAACCCTAAACTCTTCCCTCCATAAAACCCTGAAAACCTCAAAATAAACCCTGCTACACCATAAATAACCCTAAAGAACCCTAAAAAACTCTAAAGAACCAAAAAACCCAGTAACAACGCTACACAAACCCTAACAATTGCTACAAAAAACCAAAAAATGCTTCAAAACCCACAAATTGAAACAAACCAAAAAAACGCTAAAATAACCCTAACAAAGCATAAAAACTCCAAACACATCCATAAAAACCAAAAAAAATCATAAAACCCCAACCAACTCAAACAAACCATTACAAACCCTAATGAACTGAACAAAACCTAAAAAACCCTAACAACCACTAATAACCCCTAATAAGTCCACAGTTGGAAAGACTACAGTTCATAGTTGGAAAGACTACAGTTCACATTTGGAAAGACCACAGTTGAAGCCCTCATCTGAATAGTCTACCGATGAAGTCCACAGTTGTAGAGATTGAAGTCTACCGTGTGACATGCATCTGCTACCAGTCTAATGATATTCCATTATTTTCTTTACCTATTTTATTAATACTATTATAATGGTCATGTATGGAAAAATTAATGCACCTGAAATTATTTAATGTTATTTGCAGGGATATCAGGAGACAGTACGATGCACGAGGAAGACCACATGTGGTTGAAACATTTCTCTTGTCGGCCCCTACTGGACAGCAAAACACAAAAACAAGATACTATATAAAAGACACATAGGAGAGACACAAAAGGAGAGACCCCAAACATACTGGAAAGAAGAAGAGAACTCTCAATCACTAATCCAAAAGAACAAGAGCTTCACGAAGATCTGTTGAAAAAAACCTTCTACAATCTATAGTAGTGTGTTGTAAAGAGTATTTGAATGCTAGATGCTGGTCATATCTATATTTGGAAGTCACAACCTGGAAGTTGCGACACTCTGTTTTGGAGCAACTTACAGAGAAGGACCAAAGCTTCATTTCATTCATTCCAACAAGTCCAGAGTTGATCTTACAAAACAATAGAGCATTCCAAACTTATTCCTACTATCTTTATCTCTACTGTGTTTATATGCTTTACATTTGTGAGCACTGTGTATGTGTTACACACACTGACTCTTGTGCTTGAACTGAGGGATACTGAAAATCCCCATACCAAACTATCTTTACATTTGTTTCCCACTTATAACTGTGGAAGATGCCTGGTGTGGCTTGGTAGTTTATTTGTTTCCCACGTAGAACTGTGGTAGAGGTTTAAAAACCTGGACAGTTTGTGAAAGTGGTTGTAAAGCCCAATACAGGCTGTGTATCACTTTTAATATAATTTCTTGGTGGCAGGTGATCACCAAGTGGAGAGGACAAGGTCTTGACTTAAGACTGAACCTCTTGTTTAAATGTGTTGTGTTCATCTTTGCTTTACTCTATTTAAAATCTATCTGTTGTTCTTATATTTTCAAGGACAAAAATTGTTTTTACATTCACTATGATAGTTAGTTCTGGTTAGTGTGTATATCTGATTTGTTTAGTAAAATTGTTTCAAAAGTCGAATTAGTTCTCATACTGATTCAAATGAGGAGTAATCAACCTTTGAGAAACCTGTTGAACAATAACTCACTTATATCTCTACTGCCTTAATTGACTGGGCTGTTCTAATTTGGGGGATTTTAATCCTAAAAGTTTTTAATAGAAATTTTAATTGGAACTCAATTCACCTCCCTCTTGAGTATCCACTCCGACAAACATTTCGTATCAGAGGTCTCACTATTATTTATAAAAGGTTTTCAAACCCTGTGTTTTCAAACATTTATTTTAGTTTTACTTAAAGATCTTAAATTATTGTTATTTATAAATTTTCCCTCTTTAATATATTTTCTAAAATCTAGTTATGGACAATAGAATAGAAGGTGCTGCTAATAACATTACACCTTTCTTTAATGGTTTGAATTATGGTCAATGGAAAATTAAAATGAAAATTCATTTGGAAAGTATTGGTTTTGATATTTGGTCTACTATAGAATCAGAATATGAAATTCCCAAAACTGCTAGAGCAACTTGGGATGATGCCACAACGTTTGACTATAATAATAACTGTAAATCTATGAATGCCCTTTACTTCTCTTTAGGAGATGAGGAATTTAACTGAATTTCTGCTTGTAAAATAGCTCATGAAATCTGGGACACCTTGGTTATTTCTCATGAAGGAACAACCAATGTGAAGGAAATGAGATTATATACTTATACTATTAAATATGATAATTTTAAGATGAGACCTGATAAACCCATTTCTGATATTTAACTTAGGTTCAATGATATTTTCAACACCATGAGTTCACTGGGAAAAGCTGTTCTAGAAAAGGAGCAGATCATGAGAATATTGAGATGTTTGTCTGACAGATGGAGAGGCACTTCTGTGTCTATCTGAGAGTCACGTGACATCAGCAAGCTACCGGTTAAGGAGTTGATTGGTAAACCAATGATGTATGAAAAGGAATTGAAGGTGAACAAAGAAGAAGATGATGAACCCAAAAGAAAATATGTAGCATTTAATTCTACTGCCTCTAAGAGTAATGACAAGGAGAAAATACATGTCCCTACTGTAAGTTCAACTAGTGAAGATTCAGATTCAGATAGTGATGAAGAAATGGCTCAAATATCTAGGATATTTAAGAAGTTCTATAGGAAGAAAAAGTTTTTCAGAAAGCCAAACTACAAGGGTAAATATGATCAATAAGGTAAGTGGAAGAAGGATTGAATGAAATCTGATAAGGAAGATGATATAGTCTGCTATGAATGCAAGAGGAAAGGACACATCAAGGCTGACTGTCCGAAGTTAAAATTAAAAAAGAAATATGATTATAAGGACAAGAAGTACAAGAAATCCATGAAAGAAACTTGGAGTGCATCAGAAGACAACACAAGTGAATCAGAAGCTACTGACTCTGAAAAGAATCATTCCAACATGTGCCTCATGACTAACATATCTGAGGTACCTGTTTCCCCAATTCTAAATGTTTATTATTCTGAAAATAATAGTGACTCATATAATGATGGAAATATTTCTAAGGATGAACTGTTTGAATATTGAAATGTACTGGAAGATACATGAAATGAACTAAAAGATAAATACAATTCTTTGAAGAAACAACATGCCTTGACTAGTAATATTAAAACAGATCTATGTGTAGAAAAAGAAAAGAATGCTCAATTGTTGAAAGAGAATACTCAACTCAAATTATCTAATGAACAATTAAGAAAGGATATTGAGAAGTTCACTACAGGTAGAGATACTGTGAAACAATTGCTAGGAAGACATATTGCTCCAAAATATACAACTGGTCTAGGATATCATCCTGGACCGAGACACATTAGCAAAACTAAATTTGTTCCAAAATCTGGACAGTTCACTGCTAATTCTGGACAATCTTTTTTAAAAAAATTCTAAAGGACCGAACAAAGTATTTATGTCTCAAAATATGTTTGTTGATTTCAGAAATTCTATAAAGAAAATATGGGTTCCCAAAGTTTTATTGGCCAACCTTTCTGGACCCACGATGATCTGGGTACCAAAATTATCCCATGTTTAATCTGTTTTGCAGGAAAGTTGTTTAAAGAATTCCTGTAACACTCTATGGTATTTGGAAAGTGGATGTTCAAGACATATGACAAGAGACTATTCATGATTTAAGAGTCTAATTAAAGTAGATGGTGGGCATGTCACCTTTGGTGACAATGCAAGAGGAAAAATCATCAGCTTAGGCCAGATTGGTAACCTTGATACAATATTAATTTCTAAAGTACATTTTTTTGATGGATTAAAGTATAATTTACTTATCATATCTCAGTTATGTGATGATGGCCTTAATGTTAAATTTGAAAATGATTCATGAAATGTTTTTAATTCAAAGAATGACTTAGTTTTCAATGCATGTAGAAATGAGAATGTATATGCTGTTTATTTAAACTCCTTAGCTAAACAAAATGTTTCTTGTTTAAATGCTTTTCATAATGAATCTTGGTTGTGGCATAGAAGATTAGGAAACTGTAATGTGCACTCACTTAAGAAGCTATCTAAGAAATGTTTAGTTAGAGAATTATATAAATTGGAATTCCAAAATGATAAAGTGTGTAATCCCTGTCAAAAGGGAAAACAACACAATGTTTCTTTCCAACCAAAGAATGAAGTTTCAACTTCTCAACCACTTGAGTTGGTTCACATGGATTTTTTTGGACCATCAAGAGTTTCAAGTTTAATTGTGAAGCACTATGTTTATGTTCTTGTAGATGACTTTTCTAGGTATACTTGGGTATACTTTCTTGCTCACAAAAGTGAAGCTTGTTCCTACTTTATCAAATATTCCAAGTCTGTAGAAAACCTTAGTGGACTTATGATTAAAACCCTAAGAAGTGATCATGGTCGTGCATTTGAGAATCATGAGTTTGAATCATACTACTCACATAATGGCTATAGTCACAACTTTTCTGTCCCTAGGACACCCCAACAAAATGGATTTGTAGAAAGAAGAAATAGGACCCTTCAAGAAATTGCGAGGACTATGCTTAATGAGTATGACTTACCTATTTATTTTTGGGCAGAATTTGTAAATACAGCTTGTTACATTATTAATAGAGTCTTAATTAGACCTATTCTAAAAGGACCCCTTATGAAATTTGGAATAATAGGAAGACTAACGTTAATTACTTTAGAGTTTTTGGTTGCAAAGTCTTTATTCTTAATACTAAAGATAATCTTGACAAATTTGCTCCCAAAAGTGATGAAGGAATTTTCCTGGGTTAATCTATTTCATGTAAAGCCTATAGAGTGTTCAATAAGAAAACCAAATGTCTGGAAGAATCAGTTCATATCAAATTCGATGAGACTGATCCACATGAGCCTAAATCTTATCTTGAAAATCTTGAGGAAGATTTATCAAATATGAACCTTAATGATAAAAATAGTGAATCCCCTATAAAAGTATCCAGTTCTAGAAATTTTCAAGAATCTGCACCTGTTGATTTTGAACCAACAGACAACTATAAAGAATCTAGTTCAACCCTTCTTAGAGGTATTAGGACTCTCAAGAATCATCCTCTAGATGATGATGTAGGCGATTTAAATAGAGGAACACAAACTAGAGCTTCTCTAAGAAACCAGGTTGAACATCAAGATTTTATTTCACAGCTTGAACCCAAAAATATTAATGATGCAATCAATGATGAATTTTGGGTAATGGATATGCAAGAAGAACTAAATCAGTTCGAAAGAAACAATGTTTGGGAATTAGTGGAAAGACCCACGGACACCTTAACCATAGGCACCAAATGGGTGTTTAGAAACAAAGTAGATGAGTCTGGGAATATAGTTAGAAATAAAGATAGGCTAGTTGCACAAGGATATAGCCAAGAAGAACGAATAGACTATGAGGAGAAATTTTCACCTGTAGCTAGACTAGAATCCATTAGGATACTACTTGCCAATGCAGCTCATCTGAATTTCAAACATTATCAAATGGATGTTAAAAATGATTTTCTAAATGGATACATAGTTGAGGATGTGTTTGTTGAACAACCTCCTGGTTTTACGAATCCCCATTTTTTCAATCATGTTTTCAAACTATCTAAATCTTTGTATGGCTTAAAAAAATCTCCAAGAGCATGGTATGATAGGCTCAGCTCTTTTCTTATTTCAAAAGGTTTTACCAAAGGGATAGCTGATCCTTATCTTTTCATTAAATAAATTTCTAAAGATGTTTTGATAGTACAAATTTATGTGGATGATATTATTTTTGGATCTTCTAGAAGTTAATTATGTGTTGATTTTTCAATAATTATGCAAAATGAGTTTAAAATGAGTTTAATGGGAGAACTCAAATTTTTCCTTGGATTTCAGATCTTTCAAAATTAAAATGGAATTGTTTTGATTCAAAGCAAATATATTAAGGATATTTTAAAACGTTTTTCTTTGGATGGTAGTAAAGGTAGTGACACACCTATGAGTACCACATATAAGTTGGATACAGATGAAGCTGGAGAACCAGTGGATCAAACAAACTATAGAGGTATGATAGGGAGTCTACTCTATCTTACAGCTAGTAGACCTAACATCATGTTTAGTGTATGAATTTGTGCTCTCTTTCAAGACAATCCAAAAGAGTCTCATTTAACTATTGTGAAATGAATTTTTAAATATCTCAAACATACTCCCAAATTAGGATTATTCTATCCAAAAGAACAATCATTTTATTTGTTGAGTTATTCTGATGCTGATTTTGCTGGTTGCAAGTTAGATAGAAAAAGCACCTCTGGGACATGTCACATTTTAGGCAAGTCACTAGTATCTTGGTGTAGTAAGAAGCAGAATTATGTTGCATTATCTACAGCCGAAGTTGAGTACATAACTGCTGGTAGTTGTTTTTCTCAAATTCTGTGGATGAAACATGCTTTACTAGACTATGGATTTCAATTCAAACATGTCTCTATAAAGTGTGACAATACAAGTGCTATTAACATTTCCAAAAATCCAGTATCTCATGCTAGGACAAAGCATATTGATGTGATACATCACTTTTTGAGAGATCATTATCAAAAGGGTGATATCACTCTTGAATTCATTGGCACTGAACACCAATTGGCTGATATATTCACAAAGCCTTTGAATTCTAAGAGGTTAAATTACATCAAACATGAGTTAGGTATGATTAATTTCAGCATAGGGGGCCTCACTGTTAGACCTCATAGTCGAACCTCACTGTTAGAACTCACAATCGAACCTCACTGTTAGACCTCACAGTCGATCCTCACTGTTAGACCTCACTGTCGAACCTCACTGTTAGACCTCACAGTCGAACCTCACAGTTAGACCTCACAGTCGAACCTCACTGTTAGACCTCACAGTTGACCCTCATAGTTGGACCTCACAGTTGGACCTTACTGTTATACCTCACTATTGCACCTCACCGATGTACCTCACTGATACATCTCATTGTTGGATACCTCGTTGTTTTTTTTTTATTTTTGCGGGAATTCGAACCGTTTTTATTTATTTTTATTATTTATATTTTATTTTGTTTTAATCCCTAAATGATAAAATCAAAGGCAACGAACACATTTCAATCCACCTTCCTCTCCCAATCCTGAACCTTGCTCTCGAAATTCCTAAACCCTAACCCTTCACCTGAGCCCTCGGACCTCTCTCAATATCTATGGCCAGAACCAAGCGACCCCCGACTGTCAATGAGGATGCACCAAGGCCTAAGAGAACTCAGGATGAATGCATTGGCACCAGTAACACCCCGTTGGGACCTGTAAACCCGCATCTGACTAAGAGAAAAATCTTTGCTGAAAAGGAGTTAAGTGAAGAATGGCTGCTGTCGGGAAAGTCATTAGTGATGAAAGCACTAGATTCCCAAGGATGGACCGAATGCTTTTCCAACAATAATGGACCTTAATACCCGAAGCTTGTGAAATAATCCTATGATTATCTGATGTTTTAAGAGGATAAGGATGTGCATAAGCTAATGTCCAGAGTCAATGGAAATGAAGTTAGTTTCTCGTCTGCTGAGTGGGCTGCCTGTTTGAGAGTTCCTCGTGAAGGATTATTTGATTATTACTCTGGAGTGGCTCCTCCAGACAGTGCTATTTTTAACTATGAAAAAGCTCTAGAAGAACTGACAGGAGATGGAAAATCAAGAAGGATCATTTTAGCTGAGATGAATGGGGAAGACAGGCTCTTATTCAAATTCATTCAGCATTTACTTAGTCTGAGGAGAGGCGACTTTGTTGTACTGAAGTACCAGGACATATTCTTGATGTACTTACTGAATCATGGAAATAAGATTAACCTATGTAGGTTAATGATGGTACAATTGGATGATATGACCAAGGCAAGCTCGAAGACCAATGCCTTATTACATGCCAATCTTATTTCAATTATGCTAAAGGTAAAGGGTGTAAGTCAAGAATAAATGATAGTAGCCAAGAACAGTGTCTGTATCTCCAAGGTAATTTTCAAGTTCATGAAAATTAGCTGGAATCCCTGGAAGAGGACATGGGTGAATGATGAAGGAAAGGTGTATGAAAAGATTGACCCCAGTACTCATCAAACTAGGCCAAAAGACAAAAGAGATCCAGGCCTGAAGCCTGATGAGCCAGAACCGGTTTATTCTGATGAGGAGGAGGCCGAAGGAGTTGTGGACCCTCAAAGAGAGAACACCCCCATTGATGATGGGAGTGATCATGATTTACCTCATAGTCCGGTAAGGACTGTAGCTTTTGAAGCAGCTAGCCCTCAAAAAGAACTACCAAGGAGAGAGACTATTCTGAAGGACAGTGATACTAAGACCACTGAAGAAGAAGAATCATATCATAATGTTGTCAAGTACACCTCTAAAGGGGATGAGGTAACTGAGTCAGATCATTTTTCTCATGAAGAAAAAGATGCTGCTGCTGAAACAGATGATGAGGACAATGAAGAAGAAGAGCTCAGTTTGAGCCCTCTGATTGATAATACAGACAATATAGTTCCTGATCAGGAAGCATGAGGGGCATCTACTACCATTGATGAGAGAGTAATTTATGACTCAAAAAAGGATAGGATTAACCCTATTGTTGAACAATAAGAGAAAATGGTTGTCGCATCTGCTGAAGTTGCAGAAGAGGTTGTGGAGTTACCTCGAACAGAACAGTTAGAGGAGATTCCTCATGAGAATGCTCTAAGTTAGGGGGAGCATCTTGGTTCAGTTTCTGTGTTGTATGACATCGAAGGTTGGTCATCAGATCCAGGATATATGGTACCTATACTCAATTATGGAGATTATGATGAGGAAGACCAGCCCCAACGGGATTCAGTTATCCTTCCTGTTGTGGATGAAAATTTAACAACCAAGGAGGACCTTGAGTCCTTAAAGGCTGAAATGAAAGAAGCACTAAGAGAATCAGTTGAAGATTTGATGAAAAGCCTAGTTAAAGAGATGAGGATTGTGGAGCAATCCTTGCATCTATATATAAGATGTGTTGTGTCTAGTCTAGTGAATGAAATGATGGATGAAGTTAAAGTATGCCATACTCAAATTGAGAGTTGGACAGGAGCTGTGGTTGCTCTAAGACAATCAATTGCTTCATTGACTACCATGAAATGTTCTCAAACCCAAGTGAATGCTGATATTATATATATCAAAGAAGTATTCAAGTAGTTTGTGGAAGTATTTGAGGCTTTTAAAACATCAGTCAATGAACATTTGAACAGTCAAGATGCACTTGTTCAGAAGGTGGTTAGTAATTTGACACGGTCTTTCAAAGAGGCAATAGCTTTCTCGGTAAAACCCCTTCCCTCATCCAGCTCCACTATGAACATTGACCAGATCAGAACTGTGATCTAGGAAGAGTTGAATAAGGCCAGTACCAGTGGCACCTTTGATACTCAGATACTTTCTACCACTAGGGAAGTCAGCAGTTTTGTTCGTGATCACCTGCGGGCAGCTACTGCATCTCAAGAGGCCATTAAGAATAAGGTGTATGCCTACTTTGGGAAGGTCTATACCAAGCCCCAAATTACCAACCATTTCAAGCTCTTGATCGAGAATATAAAGTTGCCTCCAGTGACTCAGGCATTCAGGGATCAGGTCAGCAAGCTGAGAGAATTGGCCCCTGCTTTGGATATGTTTTTGGAAAATAAAGATTATTTCTTATCTACTATGGAAAGAGGAGGAATAATTATTATGGATTTCAAAAACCTTCTTCTCCCCTTTCTCCATGTGGACTGCACCCCTGTCATTATCCCTCCTGCCTTACCTACATCTCTACCCAGTGGTTCTTCTTCATCATGTCTCCTGCTGAAGCTATCAGAAGCCTTACTCCACTGATCCCTCAGTAATCTACCCACTACAGACCCACTGGAGCTTCTGTTTCTGCCCCTCCTATCATTCCTACTGCCATTCCTGAACCGGCTAATCCACAAGCTTCTTCTCCATCTTCTTCTTCCAAAGGGGAAGACCCCTTACCTACGGATGCTGTCGATTGAGTTTGTTTTTGTCTTTTGATAGGGACTATGTATTCTTTTTGGTCATGAAATGTATTTTGTTATTAATATAAGCCTTCTCCATTTTTCTCTCATTTGTATTTCTTTTTTCTAATCACAAAGGGGGAGAAATATTGTGCTTACTCTCCAAATACTGTGCTTACTGTGCTAATTCTCCAAATATTGTGCTTATTAATATCTGATACTTGAAAAAAATTTGTTCTTAGTATTACTAAATGTATTATATATGAAATCTATCTTTAATACATACTGACATAATTTGTGATTATCAAAAATGGGGAGATTGTTGGACTCGCCTATTTTAATAATCACAAATCATGTTTAAAAATTGATCATAGTATATTAAGTTAGTCTTTAAACTTTTAATCTACGTATAAAATTATCTTATTCTCAAAAATATATATTCTTAAGACTCATGACATTGCTGCATCAACTTACAGTCCATATTTATCAAAATATAAGTTCACTGTTAAGGGCTACAGGTAAGAGACTTCTGTTCAAAGTAACCGTTATAACATACTATCACCTTAAGTCACTGATGCTAAAAGATCACTGTTGAAGATTTACTGTAAATATTGGAAGCTACCAGTACATGGTTACTATCACAAACCAACTGATGATCTACTTATCAAAGCTAACAGACAAAGAGTTACTATCATAAGGTCACTACTGTAACAAGGTTTCTTCTAGAAGTCCACTCTCAGACTCTTTCTCAAGTCTTCTGTTGAGAGCCTCTCTGTTCAAACCAACAGTTGGACAAGATTAGTAGAAGGATACTTCTGGACAACTCCTACTATCGAGATAGTCGACTGTTGCTCAAACACTACTGATGAGGAGTTACTGTTACAAAGAATAAACAACTGTCGTTAAAATACTACAGTTGAAGTCTACAGTTGGAAAGACTACAGTTCATAGTTGGAAAGACTACAGTTCACAGTTGGAAAGACAACAGTTGAAGCCCTCAGCTAAATATTCTACCACTGAAGTCCACAATTGTAGAGATTTAAGTCTACCGTGTGACATGCATCTGCTACCAATCTAATGATATTCCATTCTTTTCATTACCTATTTTATTAATACTATTATAACGGTCGTGTCTGGACAAATTAATGCACCTGAAATTATTTAATGTTATTTGTAGGGATATCAGGAGACAGTATGATGTACGAGGGAGACCACACGTGGTTGAAAAATTTCTCTTTTCGGCCCCTACTGGAAAACAAAACCCAAAAATGAGAGACTATATAAAAGACACAGAAGAGAGACACAAAAGGAGAGATCCCGAACATACTGGAAAGAAGAAGGGAACTCTCAATCACTAATCCAAAAGAACAAGAGATTCATGAAGATCTGTTGAAAAGAAACTTCAACAATTTGTAGTAGTGTGCTGTAAAGAGTTTTTGAATCCTAGAAGCTGGTCATCTCTACATCTGGAAGTCACAACCTGGAAGTTGCGACACTCTGTTTTGGAGGCAACTTGTAGAGAAGGACCAAAGCTTCATTTCATTCATTCCAATGAGTCCAAATCTGATCTACTAACACAATATAGCATTCCAAACATACTCCTACTATCTTTAGCTCTACTGTGTTTAAATACTTTACATTTGTGAGTAGTGCGTATGTGTTACACATACTTACTCTTCTGCTTGAAATGAGGGATACTGAAAATACCCATACCAATCTATCTTTACATATGTTTCCCACGTATAACTGTGGAAGAATCCTGGTGTGGCTTGGTAGTTTATTTGTTTCCCACGTATAATAGTGGTAGAGGTTGAAAAACCTGGACAGTTTGTGAAAGCTATTGTAAAGTCTGATACAGGCTTTGTATCACTTTTAATATAATTGCTTGGTGGCAGGTGATCACCAAGTGGAGAGGACTAGGTCTTGACTTAAGACTGAACCTATTGTTTAAATGTGTTGAGTTCATCTTTTCTTTACTCTGTTTTACATCTATCCGCTGTGCTTATATTTTCAAAGACATAAATTGTTTTTACATTCACTCTGATAGTTAGTTCTGGTTAGTGTGTATATCTGATTTGTTTAGTAAACTTGTTTCAAAAGTCGAATTAGTTCTCATACTGATTCAACTGAGGAGTAATCAACCTTTGAGAAACCTGTTGAACAATAACTCACTTATATCACTACTTCCTTAATTGACTGGGTTGTTCTAATTTGGGGGATTTTAATCCTAATAGTTTCTAACAGAAATTTTAATTGGAACTCAATTCACCCCCCTCTTGAGTATCCACTCCGACCAACAACCACTAATAACCCCTAAGACCCACTAATAAACCCTAATAACCCCAAAACACACTATTAAACCCCATGATCACCTATTAAACACTAATAAATCGTAAAAACCTGTAATAAACCCTAACAAACACAATTAGACCCTAATAAATGATTCAAAAGCCCTAAAACCATTAATATACAATAAAAAACAGTATTAAACCATAATAAACCCTAATAATATCTAAAAACCATAACAATCCTGAAAACACGCAACAAAAATCTCCAAATAATAGCCTATAATACCCAAAAACCCCCTAATAAACCCTAGAAAACCCTAATAACAACAAAATAAATTGTAACAAACCCTAACAACCCCAAATAAATTGTATCAAATCCTAACAAAACCAAAAAAATTGTAACAAACTGAAACAAACCATAATAAACCAAAAATAATTGCAATAAACCCTAACAAATCATAATAAACCCTAATAAATTGTAATAAACCCAAATACATGTTGCTAAACCCTAATAAATCCTAAATAACTCTAAAAAGGTTGATAAACCCTAGAAAAAGCTATTAATACCTAAAAATCCCAATGAAACCCTAATATACAATAAAAAATGCTAATAAACTGTAATAAATCCTAAAGAACACTAATAAATCCTAAATAACCCAAATAAACCCAAAAGAATCATATTAAAATCTAAAGAACACTAAAAACCCTAAAGAACCAAAAAACGCTAAAACACATTATATAAACCCTAAAATCTACTACAATACCCAAATAAACCCTAAAATAAACTAAAAAACCCTATCAACCCCTAGAAATCCAAAAAAACAAATAAACACATAACCCCCCCCCCCCCAAACCATTAAAAATCCATCAGATACAATAAATAACCATAAACACCCATTAACAACCCTTAAAACCTCTAAAAAACTACAAACCATAAACAACCTCTAAAACCCTAAAAAAGGATTCAAATAGATTCATAAACCCTAAAAATGTTACATAAACCATTAAAAATGCAACAAAAGCCCTAAAAACGCAACATAAACTAAAAAATGAATCATAAACCAAAAAATGATACATAAACCCTAAAATCACTACATAAACCCTAGAATTATAACATAAACCTTAAAAACACAACATAAACCCTAAAAAGCGTAACATAAACATTAAAAAATGAAACATAAAACCTAAAAATACAATATAAACCCTCAAAACACTACATGAACCCTAAAAATCTTAGATAAACCCTAAAACATTCAACATAAATGCTACATCACCCCTAAAAATTCTACATAAACCCATAAAATGCAACAAAAACCCTAAAAAATGCGACATAGAACCTAAACCCTAAAAACGCTACATAAACCCTAAAAACGTTACATAAACCAAAAAAATGATACATAATATCAAAAACTACTATCTAAACCCTAAAAATGATACAGAAACACTAAAAATGCTACATAAACACTAACAACACTACATAACCCCTAAAAAATGCTACAAAATCCCTAAAGATGCTTTAAAACCCACAAAAACATTAAACCCTAATATTCCATAATGTAAAAAATGAAACCCTAATAAACCACTAATAACTCAAATAATCCCTAAAAACACCTTATAATCCCTAAAAACCCTAAGAAACTCTAATCAACCCTAATAAAACCCCAAAAATACCAAATAAACCCTAATAAATGATAATAAAACCTAATAAACCCTAGAAACACATTAAGAAAACCTATACAACACTAACCAACCCAAATATACAGTAATAAACACTAATAAACCATAATAAATCCCAAAAACCCTAAAAACCTTAATAAACCATAAATAAAGCCAAATAAACACTACTGAACCCTAACAAACCTTAACACACCATAATAACCCCTAATAAAACCCTACAAAACCCTAATAAAGAAAAAAAATACTAGTATACCTTAAAAAATCCATAGAAACCTTGATAAACTCTAATATAACCTAATAAACCCTAAAAATGATCACAAACAATAAAAAGCGATAAAAAACAATAAAAACATGCTATATTACCTAAAAAGACCTAAAAACACTAATATAACATAATAAAGACAAAAAAAGGCTAATATACCATAAAAATCCCTAGAAACCCTAATAAACCATAATAAACTCTAATATAACCTAAGAAACCCTAAAATAGCCCACAAATAAAAAATGCTCACAAACAATAAAAACATGCTATATTCTCTAAAAAGTCCTAATAAACACTAATATAACCTAATAAAACAAAAAAAACTAGTTAGCCCTTAACAAACCCTAATAAACCCTAAAAATCCGTAATAAACCCTACTAAAAACAAATAAACCCTAATAAAACCATAATAAAATCCTAAAAATACCTTCTCAACCCTAATAAACCTTGATAGGCCATAACAAAATCTAATAAAACCCAACTAAACCCCAATAAACAAAAAAATTCAAACAAACCATGAAAAAACACTAGAAAACCTAATAAACCATAATAAATTCAAATAAAAGCTAAAAACCATTAAAATGCTCACAAACACTAAAAACACACTAATAAAACCTAAAAAGTCATAACAACCCCTCATATGTATTAAAAAAAACTAAAAAACACTCATATACCCTAACAAAAACACTAACAAACCCTAGTAAACCATAAAAAACCCTAAAAACCCCTAATAAACCATACTCAACCCTAATAAACCCTAAGAAAACCTTAAAGATACCGAATCAACCCTAATAAAATCCTAAAAATACCTACTCAACCCTAATAAACCTTAACACACCCTAATAAACCATAATAAACCCCACTAGACACTAAAAAAAATGTAAATATACCATAAAAATACCTAAAACCCCTAATAAATGCTTATAAAACATAACAAAGCTTAAAAGCGCTAATAAACCCGAATAAACACTACTAAACACGAAAAAACCTTAATATACCCTCTTAAAAATTAATAAACCATAATGAAACCTAATAAACCCTAATAAATCATAAACATCCCAAATATACCATAATATACCATAATATACCATGATAAACCCAACACAATTTTAATAAAACCCTAAAAATACTTAATAAACCCTAATAAACCTTGACACACAATAATAAACCTGAATAAAATCCTAATAACCCCCTCCAAACTCTAAAAAATGCTAATATTCCATTAAAAAACTCTAAAAACCTGTCAAACTATAATAAATGTTAATAGCAACTAAAAAACATAAAAATTGATATTAAACCATAAAATACCTCTAATAATAATAGTAGTAATAACAAACATGCATGTGCATATGCATTTGCATGGTTTAAATAATAAATCATAACGCATGTGCATGTGCATATGCCTATGCATTTGCTTGTGAATGATAATAAATAATATATTATAAATAATAACGCATGTGTATGTGCATGTGCATGTGCATGTGAATGATAATAAATAATAAATAATTATGCATATACAAGTGTATGTGCATGGGTATGTGCATGTGCATGTGCATGGTAATAAACAATAAATAATAACCAAGTCCACATGAATGTGCATTTTCATGTGAATGATAATAAATAATAAAAAGTAACACATGTGATAATAGAATAACACACGTGCATTGTGTGTGTACGTGCATTAGAATAAATAATAATAACACATATGATAATAGAATAATGCAAGTGCATTGCATTTGCATGAGCATGATAATAAATAATATATAATAATGCACTTTCATGTGCATTTACATGTAATGATAATGATAATGACCCATCCACATGCATGGTAATAAATAATAAATAACAACACACGTGCATGTGCATTTGTATTTGATGATACAAACATCAAAAACAACAAGAATAATAATAATAATAATAATAATAATAATAATAGAATAACGCAAGTGTATTTCATGTGCACGTGCATAGTGGTAAAAATAAATAAATAATACTAAATAAGAACGCACATGCATGTGCATGTGCATTTACATTTGATGATAATATTAATAATACTAATTGTAATAATAATAATAATAACAACGCATGCACGTGCGTGGTAAAAAATAATAAATAACAACGTACATGCATGTTCATTTTCATGTGATAATGATAATAATAATAATAATAAAATTGTGATAATAATAATAATAATAATAAAAGAAGAATACAAGTGCATTGCATATGCACATACTTGGTAATAAATAATAAATAATAATGCACATGCATCTACATTTCCTTGTGATGATTGTAATAATAACAGCAGTAGTAATAATAGTAGTAGTAGTGGTTATAATAGTAGTAGTACTAATGCATATGATAATAGAATATTTCATGTGCATTATGTGTGCATGTTCATGGTAATAAATAATAACTCACGTTCGTGGCATTCGCATGTGATGATGATGATGACGATAATAATAATAATATTATTATTATTAATAATAACAACGCATGTGATAATATAATAATGCACATTCATTGAATGTGAGTGTATGTGCATTTGGATGAGCATTTTCATGTGATGATAATAATAACAACAACAACTACTACAACAAAAACCACAATAATAATAATAATAATAATAATAAAAACGCATGTGATAATAAAATAACATGTGTACATTGCATGTGCACGTGCATGGTAATAAAAATATAATAATAACACACGTTCATGTGCATGTTCGTTTGCAATAGATGATGATAATAATAATAATAACAATTATAATAAGTTATAGTTGTTTGAAAAAATAGCAGATCGGACAAAAGTGCAAGAAATGGTGTCTCAAAAAACCTAACAAATCACCGAGTCATAAAAAAGGCATAACATCTTCTTCAGGTGTCCATTTCTGTCCCGTGAATTGTAAACTAAATCTCATGGAAAGAACTATGATAAAAATAGGTGCTGGAGGCCGAACAGACACACAGATAAGAAGTTATGACCATTTTAAGAAAAATTTGACAGGGATCCGGACACAAAAATGGAGTTTTGGAGGCCTTATGATGGGTTTTTGGAATTTTATGGTCACAAACATGACTTGAAATTTTTTCAAGTTATCCTTATTTGTATATCTCTTCGCTGCCTTTGATATGATATGTGGTAGAGCTCAAACGGACAAACAGAGCGAATGTTATGGCCATTTGAAGTTGGAATTTTTTGGACTGGTATAACTAGTATATCTTATGTTTCTTTGATCTTCTTGTAGTTTCAATTAGACTTAGTCCTCACTCATCTCACGAGATTCTATTTTACTAGTAACAACACTCAAACGGACACCATAAGTAGAAGTTATGCCTATTTTAGTGAGTTGGGGGTTTGTTAGGTTTTTAGCCACTATGAGGGTTGCTCAATTTAAATCGAAAATAACATCTTCTAAGTGTGTTCATTTGGGCTCTATCACATATAAAATCGAATATTGTGAAAAGATCCACACTCTGGTAATCACTAGAACCCTTTCAGACATTCTTCTACCCCCAGAAAGACCCAAAATCCCTTTGGATGGTCAAAATATTGGATTCTGGTGTCCGTTTTGCAATAATTTCTTCTATTGGTTTCTATTTTGCTTCTACCACATACCAAATTGAAGCTTGAGACTATACCTACACTCTTATAACCTCTGAATCACCTTATCACATCCTTGAAGGCCCAAAAAGGTACTTAAACCCTCCAAAGTACCATAAATTCAACTCCAGGAGTCCGTTTTTTCATTACCATATATAAAATCGAAGCTTTCGACTTGATGTACACATCTGTGACCAATAGAAACACCTTATCACGTTCATAAATTCCTAAAAGGTCCTTATGTCCTCCAAATGACCATAACTTCTGCTCTGGGTGTCTATTCCACCTCTACCACATATCAAATTGAAGATTGTGACTATCTCTACACATCTGTAACATCCATGAACAACTAAATAACCCTAAAAATCCATGAATAACACCATAAACACTAAAATCATTAAAAACCACACAAAAGCAAAACAAACCCTAATAAACCCTAACAAACCCTAACAAATACCAAAAACCCTAAAAACATATCAAACCCTAAAAACCATAACAAACCCTAACAAGCCCTAACAAACCCCAAGAAGCCCTATGAAACCCCAATAAACACAAAAAATACTTGAAGAAGCCCCAAAAACCCCCTAAGAAAACATAAGAAACGCTAACATAACCCTAAAAACCCTAAAAACCCAAATAAAACCCAATGAAAACCAAAGAAACACTAACACAACCTTAGAAACCCCAACACACCTTTAGAAACCCTAGCACACCCTTAGAAACCATAGCACGCCCTTAGAATATCCAATGCACCCATAGAAACCCTAACACAACCTTAGAAACCCTTAGAAACCATAAAACACCCTTAGAAACCCTAACCCGCCAATAAAAACCCTAACCCCAACACACCTTTAGAAACCCTAGCACACCCTTAGAAACCATAGCATGCCCTTAGAATCTCCAATGCCCCCATAGAAACCCTAACACAACCTTAGAAACCCTTAGAAACCATAAAACACACTTAGAAACCCTAACCCCCCAATAAAAACCCTAACCCACCATTAGAAACCCTAACACAGACTTAGAAAACCAAACCTGCCCATAAAAACCCTAACCCACCCTTAGAAACCCTAACATTCCCTTAGAAACCCAAACAAACCCTTAGACACCCTAAGTAACTCTAATTACCACTAATAAATCCTATCAAACCCTACCAACCAATAATAAACCATAATAAACCCTAAATCCCACTACTAAACCCTCATAAACACTAATAAATCGTAATAAACCCCAAAACCCTATTAGAGCCCAATAAAAGCAACAAAATACCTAAAATCCGAAATATGCAACAAAAATGCTATTAAGCCATTCAAAACGCTAATATTCACAAAAAAACCCTAACAAACCCACCAAAACCTAACAAAACCCTAAAAAACCTTAAAAACCCTAAAAAACCTAAACACCAAAAAAACCAAAAACACCCCTAAAAACCCTAAAAAATCCTAAAAACTCCTAAAAACCCTAAAATCCCTAAAAACAGGAAAAAACTGAAAAAACCCAAAAACAGACCTAAAAACCCTAAAAAACCTCAAGAAAACCTCAAAAGAACACTAAAAACCCTAAAACCCCCAAAAAATGCTAAAACCCATAAAAATACTAAAAATACCTAACAAAACCCTAACCAACACTATGAAACCCTTAAAAACCCTAATAACTCATTAGTCAACCCTAAAAACCTCAAAAGAAACCCTATTACAACCTAAAGAACCGTAAATAACCACTAAATCCACTAACAATGCTACATAAACCCTAAAAATTTCTACAAAAACTAAAAAATGATTCAAAACCCACAAAATGCCACAATTTCCCAAAAAACACTAAAATAACCCTAACAAAGCATAAAAAATCCAAACACACAAATAAAACCCAAAAAAACCCATAAAACCCAAAACAACTCAAACAAACCATAAAAAACCCTAAAAACCCTAACAAAACCTAACAAACCCTAAGAACCACTAATAACCCCTAAGAACCACTAATAAACCCTAATAACCCCTAAACCCCACTATTAAACCCTAAAATCCCTAATAAACACTAATAAATCATAATAACATGTCATAAACCCCAAAAAACTCTATGAGACCCAAATAAACTCTAAAAAAGCCATAAAATGCCGAATATACAATAAAAACACTATAAGACCATAATAAACCCTAATAATCACTAAAACCCTAAAAAACCCGACAAAACGCTACAAAAACCTCCAAATTATAGCCTACAAAACCCTACAACCCACTAATAAATCCTAAAAAACCCTAATAACCTGAAAATAAATCATAACAAACCCTAACAACCCCAAATAAATCGTAACAAATCCTATCAATTCCAAATAAATTGTAACAAACATAAAGAAACCATAACAAACACCTAATAAACTGCAATAAACCCTAACAAATCATAACAAACCCTAATAAATCATAATAAACCCAAATATACATTACTAATCCCTAATAAATAAAATAAACCCCAATAAAACCTAATAAATCCCAAATAACATTAAAAAAGGTTGATAAACCCTAGAAGAAACTATCAGTGCCAACAAAAGCCCAATAAAACACAAATATACAATAAAAATGCTAAAAAGTTATGACAAATCCTAAAGAACACAAATAAACCCTAAATAGCCCTAATAAACCCTAAAGAACTATATTAAACTCTAATGAACACTAAAAACCCAAAAGAACCCAAAAAATGCTAAAAACACATTATATAAACCCTTAAAACTGCTAAAATACCCAAAAAAACTCTAAAACACACTAAAAACCCCCAACAACCCCTATCAATCCCAAAAAAACACATAATCTCATAAAAACCCCCAAAAACCATTAAAAAGCCACCAGATACAATAAAAAATCATAAACACCCGTTAACAAACCTTAAAACCCCTAAAAACACTACAAACCAAAAGCAACTATTAAAACCCTAAAAAAGCTTCAAATAGATACATAAACCCTAAAAATGTTGCATAAACAATAAAAATTGCAAAAAAAACCCTAAAAATGCTACATATATCAAAAAGGGAAACATAAACCCAAAACATGCTACATAATACCTAGAGGAACTACATAAACCCTAGAAATGTAACATAATACCTAAACAAACACAACATTAACCCTAAAAACGCAACATAAACATTGAAAAATGCTTCATAATAGCTAAAAACACAATATAAATCCTAAAAACACTCCATAAACCCAAAAAACGTTACATAAACCCTAAAAAATGCAATAAATACGAAACATCACCGCTAAAAATGCTACATAAACCCAAAAAACGCAACATAAACCCTAAAAAATGTTAATAAAACCTAAACCCTAAACACGATACATAAACACTAAAAACATTACATAAACCCTAAAAATGAAACATAAAATCTAAAACCTCTAACTAAACCCTAAAAACACTACATAAACACTAAAAATGCTACATAAACTCTAACAACACTGCATAACCCCTAAAAATGCTACAAAAACCCTAAAGATGCTTTAAAACCCTCCAAAATATTAAACCTTAATATACCATAATATAGAAAATTAAACCCTAATAAAGCCCTAATAAACTCTATTAATCCCTAAAAACACCTTATAATCCCTAAAATCCTATGAACCTCTACTCAACCCTAATAAAACACCAAAAATACCTTATAAACCCTAATAAATGATAATAGAACCTAATAAACCCTAAAAACAGGTTAAGAAAACCTAAACAACCATAACCGACCCTAATAGACACTAAAAAACACTAATAAACCTTAATAAACCCCAAACAAACCCTAATAACCCTAATAAATCATAAATAAAGAAAAATAAATCCAACTCAACACTCACAAACCTTAACACACCATAATAACCCCTAATTAAACGCTACAAAATCCTAAAAAAGAAAAACAATTCTAGAATACCTTAAAAAATCCCTAAAAACCCTGATAAACTCTTATATAACCTAATAAACCCTAAAAATTCTCACAAAAAATAAACAAATGATCAAACACAATAAAAACGTACTATATTACATAAAATGACCCAAAAACACTAATATAACCTAACAAAGACAAAAACGCTAATATACCTTAAAAATCCCTAGAAACCCTAATAACCCCTAATAAACTCTAATATAACAAAAGAAACACTAAAATGCTCACAAAAAAAACAAAATGCTCACAAACAATAAAAACACACTATATTATCTAAAAAGACCTAACAAACACTAATATAAGCTAATAAAATAAAAAAACTAATAAACCCCTAACAAACCGTAATAAAAATGAATAAACCCTAATAAAACCCTAAAAATACATTCTCAACCCTAACAAACCTTGACACACCATAAAAAACCTAATAAACCCAACTAAACCCCAATAAAAAAAACACAAAAAACCCATTAAAAAGCCCTAGAAACACAAATAAACCATAATAAATTCAAATAAAAGCTAATAAACCATTAAAAATGCTCACAAACAGTAAAAACGCGCTAATAAAACCTAAAAAGTCATAACAACCCCTCATACATGTTAACAAAAACTAAAAAACACTCATATAGCCTAATTCAAACACTAAAAAACCCTAGTAAGCACTAAAAATCCCAAACAAACCCTAATAAACAGTACTCAACCCTAATAAACCCTAATAAAACCATAAAGATACCGACTCAACCCTAATAAAACCCGAAACATACCTACTCAACAATAATAAACCATAAAACACCATAATAAACCATAATAGACCCCATTAAACCCTAAAAAACACAAATATACCATTCAAAAGTCCTAAATCCCCTAATAAATGCTAATAAAACCCAACAAAGCTTAAAAGCGCTAATAAACCCGAATAAACACTACAAAACACTAAAAATCCCTAATATACGTCCTTAAAAATTAGTTAACCATAATGAACCGTAATAAAGCCTAATAAATCCTAAACATACCAAAATATACTATAATATACCATAATATACCATAATATACCATAATATACCATAATATACCATGATAAACCCAACTGAATCCTAATAAAACCCTAAAAATACCTAATAAACCCTAATATTCCTTAACACACGATAATAAACCCTAATAAAATTCTAATAACCCCCACCAAACCCTAAAAATGCTAATATACCATTAAAAAACCCTAAAACCCTAACAAACCATAATAAATGTTAATAACACCTAAAAGTCCTAAAAAATGATAGTAAACCCTAAAAATACCTCTAATAATAATATTAGTAGAAATGCACGTGGATGTGCATATGCATTTCCATGGTTTAAATAATAAATCATAACACAAGTTCATGTGCATATGCATGATCATTTGCACGTGAATGATAATAAATAATAAATTATAAATAATAATGCATGTGAATTTCATGTCTATGTGCATGTGTATGTGAATGATAAAAAATAAAAAATAATAACATACATCCAAGTGCATGTGCATGTGCTTGTGCATGTGCCTGGTAATAAACAATAAGTAATAAAAAATTCTACATGAATGTGCATTTTTAAGTGAATGATAATAAATAATAAATAACAACACATTTGATAATAGAATAACGCTAGTGCATTGCGTGTGCTCGGGCATGAGAATAAATAATAATAACACATGTGATAATAGAATAATGCAAGTGCATTGCATTTTCATGTGCATGGTAATAAATAATATATAATAACGCACGTGTATGTGCATTTACATGTAATGATAATGATAATGGTGCAGGCACGTGTATGGTAATAAATAATAAATAACAACGCACGTGCATGTGCATTTGTATATGATGATACAAACAACAACAACAACAACAACAACAATAATAATAATAATAGAATAACACAAGTTAATTTCATGTTCACGTGCATAGTATTAAATAATAAATAAATAATACTAAATAAGAATTCACATGCATGTGCATGTGCATTTTTATGTGATAATAATATAAATAATACCAATAGTAATAATAATCATAATAATAATAATGCATGCACATTCATGGAAATAAATAACAAATAACAATGCACATGCATGTGGATTTGCATGTGATAATGATAAAAATAATGATAATGATAATAATAATAAGAATAATAATAATAATTGTGATAATATTAATAATAACAATAATAATAATAATACATGTGCAATGCATATGCACGTGCATGGTAAAAAATAATAAATAATAATGCACGTGCATCTGCATTTTCATGTGATGATAATAATAATAACAGCAGTATTAATAGTAGTGATAATAGTAGTAGTACCAATGCATGTGATAATAGAATATTTCATGTGCATTACGTGTGCATGTGTTTGGTAATAAATAATAACGCATGTGCATTGCATTTGCATGTGATGATGATGACGATGATAATAAAAATATTATTATTATTATTATTATTATTATTAACAATGCATGTGATAATAGAATAATGCACGTGCATTGAATGTGTGTGTTTATGTATTTGCATGTGCATTTGCATGTGCATTTGCATGTGATGATAATAACAACAACAACAACAACCATAATAATAATATTAACAATAAGAATAACAACGTATGTGATAATAAAATAATGTGTGTGCATTTCATGTGCACGTGCATGGTTATATAAAATAAATAATAATGCACGCTAATGTGATTGTGCATTTTCATGAGATAATAATAATAATAATAATAATAGTAATAATAATAACAATAACAACAACACTTGTGATAATAGAATAATGCATGTGCATTGCATGTGGAGTGCATGATAATAAATAATAACTCATAAGGCAAGTGATGATAATAATAACAATAATAGTAATATTAATAATATTAGTGCATGTGATAATAGAATAATGTACATGTATTGAATGTGCACGTGTATGGTGATAAATAATTACGCATGTGCATTTGAATTTTCATTTTATGATAATAACAATAATAACAATAATACAAATAATAAAAATGACAATAAAAATGCATGTGATAATAGAATAATATAGGTGCATTGCGTGTGCGCGTGCAAGGTAATAAATAATAACAGACGTGCATGTGAATTTTCATGTGATGATGATAATAATAATAATAATAGTTATAATAATAATAATAATAACAAAAACAACAACACATGCATGTGCATGGAAATAAATAATATATAATAAATAATAAATAATTGCGAATGTGCATCTACATTTTCATGTGATGATAATAATAATAATAATAATAACAATAATTATAATAATGATAATGATAATAATGATAATGATAAAAATGATAATAATAATGTTTGTGATAATAGAATAACACAGGTCCTAACAAACCCTAACAAAACCTTACAAACCCTAAAAACAACTAATAAACCCTAAGAACCACTAATAATCCCAAATAACACCAGAAACCCACTATTAAACCCAAAAACCCTAATAAACACTAATAAATCAAAATAACTTGTAAAAAACCCTATAAACCCTATTATAATCTAATGAATTCAACAAAATCCCTAAAACCCCTAATATATAATAAAAAATACTATTGAACCACAATAAATCCTAATAATCACTAAAAACCCTAACAAACCCAACAAAACACTACAAAAACCGCCAAATAATAGCCTAAAAACCCTACAACCCGCTAATAAACCCTAACAAACCCTAATAACCCCATAATAAATTGTAAAAACCCTAACAACACCAAATAAATCATAAAAATCCTAACAAAGCCAAATAAATCATAACAAACTGAAAGAAACCACAACAAACCTCTAATAAACCGCAATAAACTATAACAAATCATAATAAACCCAAATAAATCATAATTAACAAAAATACATGTTAATAAACCCTAATAAATAAAATAAACCCTATGAAACCCAAATAAATCCTACAAAACCCTAAAAAAGGTTGATAAACCATCGAAAAACTATTAATGCCTAGAAAATCCCAATAAAGCCCTAATATAGAATTAAAAACGCTAATAAACCATAAAAATCTTAAAGAACACTAATAAACTCTAAAGATCCCTAATAAACCCTAAAGATCCATAATAAACTCTAATGAACACTAAAAAACCATAAAGAACCCAAAAAACGCTAGAACACATTACATATACCCTAAAAACTGCTACAATAGCCAAACAAACCCTAAAATAAATTTAAAAACCCTAATAACCCCTATCAATCACAAAAAAAACAAATAAATCCATAAAAACCCCCAGAAACCATTGAAAACTCATAAAATACCATACAAACCATAAACACCCGTTAACAACCCTTCAAAACTCTAAAAACCACTACAAACCATAAACAACCATTAAAACCTTAAAAAAGGAAAAAAAATAGATACGTAAACCCAAAAAACGTTACATAAACCCTAAAAATGAAACATAAACCATAAAAACACAACATAAACCCAATAAACACTGCATAAACCCAAAAAGATCTACATAAACCCGAGAACCGTAACATAAACCTTAAACAACGCAACCTAAACATTAAAAACGCTACATAACACCTAAAAACCCTAGATAAACCCTAAAACACTACATGAACCCTAAAAACGTTACATAAACCCTAAAAAATGCAACATAAACACTACATCACCCCTAAAAGGCTACATAAACACAGAAAACGCAATGTAAACCCTAAAAAACGCTACATAAAACTAAACCCTAAACATGCTACATAAACCCTAAAAACGTAACATAAACCCTAAAAAATGCTTCATAAAACCTAAAACTGTTAACTAGACCCTAAAAGTGCTACAAAACACTAAAAATGTTACATAAACTCTAATAATGCTACACAAACACTAAAAAATGCTACAAAAACCCTAAAGATGCTTCAAAACCCTCAAAAATATTTTACCCTAATATACCATAATATAGAAAATTAAACCCCAATAAACCCCAAATACACTCTAAAAATCCCTAAAAACACCTTATAATCCCTAAAAACCCTATGAGACTCTACTCAACCCTAATAAAACCCCAAAAATACCTAATATGTAACACCCTTATAGTTTATGAGAAATATATTTATTATGTCTTATGTTATATGCAACATCAAAGAAATATTTCACTAAACACAACACTAGCTTGGCTTACTTTACACGCAATCGCGACCTTCCACGATAGCGTGTGTTGTACGCAATAGCGAGTTTCACTAGACAACGATATGCTATTAAAATATTATATAAACTAGCTGTTATGAATAGTAATACCCACTTTTTGAAATTTCATAAATTTTATATTTCAAAATGGACTTCATTTTTGGATTCTGAATATCGAAATTAGCATAGGGTAATATTTTGGTATTTTTCTGAAAACATTAAATTTTGGATGAATAGTGAAAACACTGAGTAATTGGTTAAAAGAAACTTTTAATTTAAATAATCATTTATTTTATTTAAATTTATTTTATGTCAAAATTGACACATAATACTTATATAAGTTCAATGTAATTCATTGAAGTCATTTTATAATAATTTTAGATATATAAAACTTTTATTTAACTTTTCACCGTCTTTTACCCACCTCCTAGGAGCATTTGCAATTGTACATAAAACATAATGTTATCGCTTCTGTGAGTTGAATTTTGAAAATCCGAGAGACATTTTTAATATCACAGAGTAAAATGTGGTTCAATAAGATAAAAATAATTTTTGTGAATAGTAACTTTTTACTTTTATTACCATGGTTAAAAGTAAATAGGGTATTTAAGGGTAAAAATGATATTATTATTACACTAACACATGTCCTAATTCTATTGGATAAGTGTAATTCGACCAAAAACAACCTTAGGAATAAAATATTACCCTTTAGGTCAACTTGGATTAGATTAGGACACTTATTATTATTTTATTCCAAGAAGAGTTAAAAGAGTTAAAATCAAAGTTTAATAAGTAAAACATTTTTAATATAGGGTTATACATAAGATAAATTTGACTATAAATATTCATTAGAAATATAAAATGATTTTATATATAATGGTTTTTTATTTATAATTTTTAGATATTAAATAATTTAATTTATTTATGACATAATGATGATGCAGTAATTACCTTATTAATGAAATATTAACATAATTGATGTAATAAATACCAAAATAAATGTAATTTGAGACTTTTTATGAATTCCACTAAATTTCTAGGTTAATATGACATGTTAGTATTGATTTAATTAACTATTTTTGAACTAATCGTGCTGTTATGATTTTCACAAAAATCAATTACCAAATAGTTTCAAAATTGACATAAAATGGTCTTTAAAACAAATATTATATTATTAATTGTTATTATATTACTAAAAATCTAAGATTCGGCCAAATGACATAGATAAGGTTATATATATTAATAATGAACCACTTGGGGTTCTTTTGGATTGTTATAGTATGTTTATTAACCATATAGTGTAAGAAAACAAGAAGACACGGTAAAAGTTAAATTATTTAACTTAGAGTTAAATCTAAAAGATAAGGTTAAAATAGTAACCTAAACATGTCTAAAACCTATTAGTTTAGAGTATTTAGACCCATACCCACTTTAGATTAGAAATAAATCATTTTTGAGCTATTATAAACTGAATATGACTCTATTATAATAAAATATTTTAAGTTTTTTCTAAGGTGCCCCTCTCCTCCCTTATAAAAGGGCACCTCCTCCCTCTCCACTTTACACAAATTTAAGCATTCATCTTCGGCCAAACTCTGCCCATTTCCCTTCTCAACTTCCCTAGAAACATAATATATGTCCTGGTCTTCTTCAAAGACCAATTTTAGTATCCTAAGAGGACGTTTCAAAGAGGCGTGTCGAAGAAAAGGTAATATCCTTTATTGATTATTTCAGATTCATTTCTTCTTAAACTTACTCTTATTTTGTTGTTTCATAATAAAGTAATAACATCTTTATCACTCATATACTGATATTTTATTATAAATATGAAACAACCATATTTCACCTTCGATCCATCATACGGAAAATGAAATCAATGTGCGTGCGTACGTACGTAATACCGTTTCCACGCCCTGGTGTAATCTGTTTTCCACCACCACCTTGCTTGGATGGGTTTAATGGTGTAAATAATAACTATATATGATTATTGTAAAGTGATATTGATTCTGAAATAGTATACATACACTTCAATACAATTCCACGATCATGGGAACGATATCATCGCTCGTGCGTACGTATGGCCAACCGTCTCCACGATGTGATGCGACTCATTCTATATGATCTTCATTGAATAATGATTATATAAATGAATTGAATGAATAAATATTTTATATATTAAACTAATACCATTCTTTAAATGAGTTATCTATAACCTGAAAAGAATAATAATAATTTATTCAACAAAACATGCATAAGAACATAAAGCAATGATCACCTGAATAACAAGTTGCAATGAAATATTATGAATAAGAATATAAGAATATGACCATATATGATTTCATAACAATTAATATGACTCCTTAATAAGTCAATGGAATTATTTAAATCATTATACAGGAGGTTCGGATATGTACAAAGCATATTGGACCTAAGGTAAGGGAAAAATCTCACAATCTCAGTTTTATCCGAGATTGTTTATACTTCAGAATTTACTGGGGCATGTTTATCATCCACATCCATGTTTCCTCAATATGTAACATTATTTCTATCCTCCTACATTTTTTTAAATCCAACTTTCCCTATTGGTAAATTTTTAGTAAAAGATATGAAAGGAATCTTTTGTCATTTTTAGTAGGATATACTCTTTGACATTTTCGGCAAAGTACGAGAATGATGTTTTTTTAACTTATATGGTATGAATGGATTTTTATGATTTCATAGAAAATTATTTCCATGAAGCTTAATTTACATGTTTTCAAGTATATTTTTATTCAACTTCTTTTAGTTTAAAATTGTATGACATGTTAAGAAAGGAAAACTGTTTTTTTAAGTAGAAAGGATATTTTCCTCAAGAATGGAGTTCAAGTGTTTTACCAAAATTATTTTCCATCTAAGATAATATAGGGTTATGTTACTATCCCTCTTATTACATTTATTTCATTATGTTGTGATGGAATTATTTTTATGAAGTCCTTTATCTTATATGAATTGTTTTATGGTGTCACGATGTTTAACAATCCCATTTTTATTACATGGATTATGGTATGATGTATGATTTATGATTTTCTGGAACACATAAGAATGGTTTAATTATGAGATGGGTGGGACCTATATCTCCCTCCAATGCATTGGGTAAAGATTTATATCTCATGAGATAGACATGGCTGGAATGGCAGGTTAATCTGGTTCAGTGATACATGACTGGAATGAGGAGTGAACTCGGTTCAGTAATGGACTTTGTCCGCTATAATAGTCTTGATAATGAATCTTGACTAAAATGAAATTATTTTCTATGATTATGTGTGTATGATCCAATGTTTCATGTTTTAAGTTAAGATTATTGGGATTACATTTCACTACTATGATTTATCCCAATTTATGAAATTATGTTCTCTTTTGCAGGTTAATATTTTCAAAATGTTATGTTCATATGAATATGATATGATTGATATTTATTTGTTTACCCTTACTGAGAATTTGAGCTCACCCTTTTGTATGTTTTCTTTTCCCCAGGTTAGGAAGAAGGGTATTAAGTAGGATATGCCGAAATGGACTCTAGGTATGATGAAATAAACAGGAGATAATGTAGATGATTTATGAACCAGTTGTTTATGTTTCCCAGTTTCTAAAGACACTATACCAATACGGTCCTACCATGGTTTTGTTATATGTTGTAATAAGTGTGCTTCAATTTTGAAGTAATAACCATGTATGTAAAGTAAGGTTCATTATAGTTTGTATCAGAGGAAAGTTATAGTAAACCTTTAGAAACTAGGATGTGAAAACCTTAGTAAGAACCCTAAGGATATGTCTAAGCATAGAACAAAATATTAGTGTTTTAGAAATGGCCATGAATAACCTATGATAAGACCTAAAGTGTGAATTTTTTTACTTATTATGTGTTTTTCCATTTGTAATTAGTGTTTCTCACAATATGCTTCTTGGTTTTAGTCAATTGATGGAACCCGAAGGAACCGTGTTAATGCTGAATACGACGGAAAATGCAATGATTGTCCGCCTGAGAAATGAAACGTTATGGGAGAAGGAATGAAAAATATTTTAGAAATGTTAACACAACATTCTCAAGATATGAATCATGCAGGACTTCCAAATGAGCAAAGGAAGGAGAAACATTCTGTTGAATCCTTCATGAGGCAGCGTCCACCTTCATTCAGCAGGTCTTCTGATCCATTAGTGGCTGAACAATGGATCAGTACCACTGAAAAAATATTTTCAGTCCTTCAATGTTCTGAGCATGATAAATTCATCTTAAAAGTATATCGTTTGGAAGGTTAAGCTGATCAATTCTGTAATATTATTAAGAATACGAGGCAAAGAGACGAAATTGAGTCCATGGAATGGGATGAGTTCAAGAACTTATTCTTCAATAAGTAATTCCCTCTTATTCTTAGAATAACGATGGAGAAAGAGTTTCTTGAACTGTATTAAAAGGATTATGAATCTATTGGTACCTACGAAGAAAATTTTACAATACTTTCAAGCTAGGATTCCAGAATTATTATCCAATCTGAGAGTAAAATCGATTGATTCTTTAGTGGATTAAAACCAAGTCTTTGAAGGGTGTCAGACATAAGGTACTTCAATAGCTATGAGGAAGTTGTTCGATGTTCTCTCAAGGTTGATATGGAGATTAAAGTAACCCATCAGTCATATGGGTTTGATAAGAAGAGGAAAATAGAATTCAGAGGAAAATCTAAAGACCACATTAAAAAGAAGATGAGTTTTCCTTTATTCTCAAATTGTGGAATGAAACATGGAGGGAATTGTCTTAAAGGGACAAGAAAATGTTTTACGTGTGGAAAAGAAGGTAATTGGGAAATTGAATGTCAAAATAATGGGAAGAATATGTCTAATCATGCGAACAACGAAAGGGATACACAAAATGCACCTCCAACAATTAAATGTTTCAAGGGCAAGGAGATGGGGAATTATGACAATTAATTCCCAAATACAAGGGTTGTTGATGATGAACGACGTCAATAAACTCTTAAGTCTAAAGAAAAAGGAATTTCACATGAAATTACCATCGGTGATGTGGAGTACGATAACGAAGTGGTGAAAGGTACACTTACCATCCACTCTAAAGTAAAAAATGTTTTATTTGATTCTGGATCCACCCACTCTTTTATTTCTGAATAATTTTCTAAGGGTATCTTCATATTACCTCAACAATTAGATGTTGATTTAGCTGTGACAACTCCTAATGGAACAACTATCTCATCAAAAGTTTACAATTCTTCTCCGATTGATGTTTGTGGGAAAGTGCTTCCTATAAATATTTTGATCCTTCCTACAGTGGAATTTGATGTTATTCTTGGCATGGATTGGCTTTCTTTATATGGATCTCATATCAATTTCCAAAGAAGGGAAGTCACATTTCATATTCCAGATCAATCTATGATCATCTATTGATGCAAGTATGAACATGACCTTAGAGTGGAAATTTATTCCATCTTATGGGTCGTGATTCCACTAAATGAAGGTTATTTATCTCAAATGGTTGGAAAGAAACTCAAGATTAAGAATACACCCATTGTACGATAGTTTGATGATGTCTTTCCAGAGGAATTTCGAGGTCTTCCACCGAATCATGAAGTTGTGTTTTCAATAGAACTCATACCGGGTGCTATGCCTATTTCAATGTCACCTTATAGAATGGACCCAATTGAGTTGCAGGAATTGAAGAAGCAACTCCAAAATAATCTTGATAAAGGACTAATACGCCCATGTGCGTCACCTTGGGGAGCAGCTGTTCTGTTTGTTATGAAGAAATATGGATCAATGAGACTCTACATTGATTATTGAGAACTTAACAAGATCACTATCAAGAACAAATATCCACTCCCACGCATTGATGACTTATTTGATCAACTACGCGGAGCTCAATACTTTTCCAAGATTGATCTTCATTCAGGGTATCATCAATTAAGGGTCAAAAGGGAGGATATACCAAAGACGACATTACGTACAAGTTATGGGCACTATGAATTTATAGTGATTCCATTTGGTCTTACTAATGCCCCTCCTATCTTCATGGATCTGATGAATAGAGTCTTTAGAGAATATCTTGATCAGTTTTTGGTAGTCTTTATAGACGATATTCTTGTCTATTCAAAGAGAAAGTAATAACATGAAGATCACTTGAGAATTGTATTAAAGACCCTGAGAAAGGAGAAACGTTATGCCAAATTTACCAAGTGTGAATTTTGGCTTCAAAAAGATTCATTTTTGGGTCACATAATTTCAAATGATGGTATATCTATGGAACCAGTAAAAATAGAGGTTATCAAAAGATGGTCAAGACCAACAACAGTAACTGAGATCTGAAGTTTTCTTGGTCTGGCTGGATATTATCGACGTTTTGTGAAATATTTTTCAAGTATATCTAATCCACTCACTAGGTTGACTCGAAAAGGAGTTAAGTTCGTTTGGAAGGAGGTGTGTGAAGAGAATTTCAAAGAGTTAAAACGAAGGTTATCTAGTGCACCTGTGCTCACACTGTCGTGTAGTGGAGAAAAGTTTGTGATCTACAGTAATGCATCCAAGAAGGGACTGGGGTGTGTTCTCATGAAAAATGATATGGTGATAGCTTATGCCTCATGACAGTTGAAAAACCATGAACAAAATTACACAACTCATGATTTGGAGTTAGCCACGGTAATCTTTGCATTAAAAATATGGAGGCATTATATTTATGGTGAAAGGTGTGATATTTATATTGATCATAAAAGTTTAAATATTATTTTCACAGAAAAGGAGCTGAATATGTTCCAAAGAAGATGGTTGGAGTTGATTAAGGACTACGACTGCTCAATTCATTATCACCCTGGGAAAGTAAACAACGTGGCATATGCATTAAGTCAACAAGACCATGCTAGCTTATCTATGATGAGGATCTCAAAAGATACAATATTTATGGATTTACAAAGGATGGATCTTGGAATTATAATGGAAGGGGGAAAATCTTATCTTTTTCAAATGAATGTTCAACCATATATGCATGTGAAGATTAAAGAGGTGAAGAAAGAAGATATAGAGTTACAAAAAAAGGTGAGAAATGTTCCTAAATTAAACCTTGATTGTGATGGGATAATAAGGTTCAGGAATCAGGTTTGTGTTCCTCCCATCCGAGAATTAAATAAGGAGCTGCTGGATGAGGCTCATAGTTCTTCATTCTCTATTCATCCTGGAAGCACGAAGATGTATAGGGACATGAAAGAGTAATTATGGTGGGATGGCCTGAAAAGAGATGTTGCTGAATATGTCTCTCGATGCTTGGTTTTTCATCAAGTTAAAGCTGATAGACAGAAGTATAAGGGGATGTTACAACCATTACCCATACCAGAATGGAAATGGGAAAACAACACCATGGAATTTTTCACTGGACATCCTAAAACATCCAAAGGTAATAATGCTATCTGGGTTATAGTTGATCGTCTTATGAAGTCGGCACACATCATTGCTATTATAGAAGATTTATCTCTGTATCAGATTTCCAGGATATATGTGAAGGAAGTGATAAGATTGCATGGAGTACCACTTTCCATTATATCTGATTGGGATCCGAGGTTTACCTCTATGTTTTGGCAAATTCTTTAGCATACTCTAGATACAGAGTTGAGTTTCAGCACTTCTTATCATCCTCAAACAGATATTCAGTCTTAGAGGACAATTAAAACTCTAGAATACATGTTGAGAGCATGATCTATGTATTTCAATGGTGGTTGGGATCAACACCTTCCTTTGGTAGAATTTTATTATAATAATAGCTTTAACTCCAATATTCAGACGGCTCCTTATGAAGCTCTCTATAGAAAGAAATGCCGAACTCCAACTTGCTGGGATGAAGTTGGGGAAAGAATGCTATTAGGACCTGATATTGATGATGAGATGACAAAAAAGGTCTGATCTATTCAACAACACATAAGAGCAGCTCAGAGTCGACAAAAAAGTTATGGTGATAACCGAAGAAAATACCTAGAGTTTTAAGCGGGTGATAAATTGTTCTTACAAATATCTCCTTGGAAGAGAGTAATGAGATTTGGAAAGAAGGGAAAGCTGAGCCCTAGGTATATCGGTCCTTTAGAAATATTGGATCATGTTGGGAAGGTAGATTACCAATTGGAACTTCCACCGAATCTCTCTCAAGTTCATGATGTGTTCCATGTATCTCTCCTGAGAAAGTACATACCCAATCCTTCACATGTACAAAGCTCAGAAGATATACCGCTGAAGCAAGATCTTTCTTATGAAGAACAACCAATAGAGAATCTGGATCATAGCGAAAAATTTCTACGGAACAAGACCACTCACTTGGTGAAAGTAATATGGAGGAACCACCAATTAGAAGAAGCTACATGGGAGCTTGAGGATATGATGAGGGAGAGGTATCCTCATCTGTTTGTTACGAAGTGATGAATTTCAAGGGCGAAATTCATTTTAAGGGGGGTAGCATGTAACACCCTGATAGTTTATGAGAAGTATATTTTTTTATGTCTTATGTTATACACAACATCAAAGGAATCTTTCACTACACACAACACTAGCTTGGCTTTCTTTACAGGCAATCACGACCTTCCAGGATAGCGTGTGTTGTATACAATAGCGAGTTTCACTAAATAACGATATGCTATTAAAATATTATATAAATTAGCCATTATGAATAGTAATACCCAATTTTTGAAATTTTATAAATTTTTCTTTCAAAATCGACTTCATTTTTGGATTCAAAATATCGAAATTGGCCTAGGGTGAAATTTTGGTATTTTTCCGAAAACTTACAATTTTTTATGAATAGTGAAAACAATGAGTTATTGGTTAAAATCAACTTTTTATTTAAATAATCATTTATTTTATTTAAATGTATTTTAAATAAAAATAGTCACATAATACTTATATAAGATCAATGTAATTCATTGGAGTCATTTTATAATAATTTTAGATATATAAAACTTTGATTGAACTTTTCACCGTCTTTTACCCACCTCCTAGGAGCATTTGCAATTGTACATAAAAAATAATTTTACCGCTTATGTGAGTTGAATTTTGAAAATCCGAGAAACACGGTTAATATCAAGGAGTGGTTCAATAAGAAAAGAATAATTTTTGGTGAATAGTAACTTTTTACTTTTATGTACCATGGTTAAAAGTAAATATGGTAATTAAGGGTAAAAATGATATTATTATTACCCTAACACATGTCCCAATTCTATTGGATAAGTGAAATTAGACCAAAAACAACATTTGGGAAAAAAATATTACCTTTTAGTTCCACTTGGATTACATTAGGACACTTATTATTATTTTATTTAAAGAAGAATTAAAAGAGATAAAATCAAAGTTTAATAAGTAAAACATTTGTAATATAGGGTTATACATAAGATAAATTAGACTATAAATATTAATTAGAAAGATAAAAAGATTTCCTACATAATGGTATTTTTATTTATAAATTTTAGACATTAAATAATTTAATTTATTTATGACACAATGATGAAGCAGTAATTACCTTATTAATGAAATATTAACATAATTGATGTTATAAATACCCAAATAAATGTAATTTGAGACTTTTAATGAATTGCACTAATTTTATAGCTTAATATGACATGTTATTATTGATTTAATTAACTTTTTTCGAACTAATAATGCTGTTATGATTTTCACAAAAATCAATTACCAAATAGTTTCAAAATTGACATGAAATAGTGTTTAAAACAAATATTATATTATTAATTGTTATTATATTCCTTAAAATCTATGGTAATGTAAAATGACAAAGATAAGGTTATATATATTAATAATGAACCACTTTGGGTTTTTTGTCTTGTTATAGTAAGTTTATTAACCATATAGTGTAAGAAAACAAGAAGACACAGTAAATGTTACATTATTTAACTTAGAGTTAAATCTAAAGGATAAGGTTATAATATTAACCTAAACTTGTCTCAAACCTATTGTTTGAGAGTATTTAGACCCATCCCCACTTTATCTTCGAAATAAATCAATTTGGAGCTATTATAATCCGAATATGACTTTGTTATAAAATAAAATTTTATGTTTTTTCTAAGGTGCCCCTCTCCTCCCTTATAAAAGGGCACCTCCTCCCTCCCCACTTTACACAACTTTGATCATTCAAGATCAGCCAAACTACTGAAAATTTCCCTTATCAACTTCCCTAGAAAAATAATAGAGGTCCTTTTCATCTTCAAAGACCAATTTTTGTATCCTAAGAGGAGGTTTCAAAGAGGCGTGTCGAAGAAGAGGTAATATCCTTTATCGATTCTTTCAAATTCATTTATTCTTTTACTTCCTCTTCTTTTGTTGTTTAATAATAATGTAATAACATCAGTATCACTTATATACTGATATTTTATTATAAATATGAAAAAACCATATTTCACCTTCCATCCATCCTATGGAAAACGAAATCACCGCGCGTGCGTAGGTACGGAATACCATCTCCACGTCGTGGTGTAATCTGTTTTCCACCACCACCTTACTTGTATGGGTATAATGGTTTAAAGAATAACTATATATGATTATGGTAAATTTATATTGATTCTTAAATAGTATACATACACTTCAATACAATTCCACGATCATGGGAACGATATCATCGCTCGTGCGTACGTACGGCCTACCGTCTCCACGATGTGATGTGACTCGTTCTACATGTTCTTCATTGAATAATGATTATATAAATGAATTTAATGAATAAATATGATATATATTATATTAATAAAATTTTTTAAATGATTTATCTATAACCTAAAAAGAATAATATGAATTTATTCGACAAAACATGGATAAGAACATAAAGAAATAAACACCCGAATAACAAGTTGCAATGAAATATAACTAATATGAATATAAGAATATGACCATATATTATATCATAACAATTAATATGATTCTTTAATAAGTAAATGACATTATTTAAATCATTATACAGGAGGATCAGATACGTACAAATCATATCAGATCTAAGGTAAGGGAAAAATCTCACAATCTCATTTTTATCTGAGATTTTTTATACTTCAGAATTTACTGGGGCATGTTTATCATCCAAATCAATGTTTCATAAATATTTAATATTATTTCTATCCTCATAAAATTTTTTAAATACAATTTTAAATATTGGAAAATTTTTAGTAAAAGATATGAAAGGAATCTTTTGTCGTTTTCAGTACGTGATACTTTTTGACTTTTCCATCCAATGTACGAGAAGAATGTTTTTTTAACTAGTACGGCATGAATGGATTTTTATGATTTCATAGAACATTATTTCCAAGAAGTATTATTTACATGTTTTCAATTTTATTTTTAATCAACTTCTTTTTGTTTAAAGTTTTATGACATGTTAAGAAAGGAAAAATGTTTATTTTGAAGTAGAAAGGATATTTTTTTCATGAATGGAGTTCAACTGTTTTATCAAAATTATTTTCCATCTAAGATAATATAGGGTTCTATTTCTATCCCTATTATTACATTTATTTGATTATTTTGTGATGGAATTGTTTTTATGAAGTCCTTTATCTTATATGAATTGTTTTATGATGTCACGATGTTTAAGAATCCCATTTTTATTACATGGATTATGCTATGATGTATGACTTAGGATTTTGTGGCACACAAAAGAATAGTTTCATTATGAGATAGGTGGGACCAATATCTCCCTTCAATGCATTGGGTAAAGATTTATATCTCATGAGATAGACATGGATGGAACATCAGGTTAATCCGGTTCAGTGATACAGGACTAGAACGAGGAGTGAACTCGGTTCAGTAATTGACTTTGTCTGCTATGATAGTCTTGGAAATTAATCTTGACTAAAATGAAATGATTTTCTATGATTATGTGTGTATGCCACAAAGTTTCATGTTTTATGTTATGATTATTGGGATTACATTTCACTACTATGATTTATCCTATGTTATGATATTATGATCTCTTCTGTAGGATAAGATTTTTAAAATATTATGTTCATGTGAATATGATATGATTGATATTTATTTTTTTACCTTTACTGGGCATTTGTTCTCACCCTTTTGTATTTTTCTTTTCCCCAGGCCAGGAAGAAGTGTATTAAGTAGGATATGCCAAAAGGGACTCTAGATATGATGAAATAAATTGGAGACAATGTAGATGATTTATGGACCAGTTTTTTATTTTTTCCAGTTTCTAAAGACACTATACCTATACGGTCCTACCATGGTTTTGTTATATGTTGTAATAAGTGTGCTTCAATTCTGATGTAATAACCATGTATGTAAAGTATGGGTCGTTATATAATAAACCCTAATAAATGATAATAAAACCCAATAAACCATAAAAACTCTTTACAAAAACCAAAACAACCCTACCAAACCTAATAGACACTAATAAACACTAATAAACCTTAATAAACCCAAAACAAACACTAAAAATTCCTAATAAACCACAAATAAATCCAAATAAACCCTAATAAACCCTAACAAACCATAACACACCACAATTACCCCTAATAAAACACGACAAAACCCTAATAATGAAACAAATTCTAGTATACCTTAAAAAACAATCACAAACAATAAAAAAATTGATCACAAACAATAAAAACACACTATATTACCTAAAAAGACCTAAAAACACTAATATAACCTAATAAATGAAAAAAATGCTAATATACCTTAAAAATCCCTAGAGACCCTAATAAACCATAATAACTCTAATATAAAACATGAAACCCTAAAAACGCTCACAAATAAAAACAAAACACTCACCAACACTAATATAACCTAATAAAACAAAAAAACAGATAAACCCCAGACAAACCCTACTAAACCCTAAAAATTCCAAATAAACCCCAAGAAAAACTAATAAGCCCTAATAAAAACATAATGGAACCCTAAAAATACCTTATCAACCCTAATAAACCTTGACACACCATAATAAAACCTAATAAAACCCAACTAAAACAAAATAAACAAAAAAAATCAAACAAACCATTAAAAAGCTCTTGAAACCCTAATAAACCATAATAAATTCTAATAAAACCCAATAAACCATAAAAAATGCTCACAAACACTAAAAACACCCAAATAAAACCTAAAACGTCCTAACAACCCCTCATATATATTAACAAAATCTAAAAAACACTCATATACCCTAATAAAAACACTAACAAACCCTAATTAACCCTAAAAATCCCTAACAAACCCTAATTAACACTACACAACCCAAATAAACCCTAATAAACCCCTAATGATACCTACTCAACCCTAATAAAAGCCTAAAAATACCTACTCAACCCTAATAAACTGTAACACACTATAATAAACCATAATAAACCCCACTAAACCCTAAAAAAGGCAAATATACCATTAAAAAGCCCTAAAACCCCTAATAAATGTCAAAAAACCTGACAAAGCATAAGGGCACTAATAAACCGTAATAAACACTACTAAACCATAAAAACTCAAAATATACCCTCTTAAAAATTAATGTACCACAATGAACGGTAATAAACCCTAATAAATCCTAAACATACACAAATATACGATAATTTACCATAATATACCCTAATAAAACCAACTCAATCTTAATAAAACCCTAAAAATACCTAATAAACCCTAATAAACCTTAAAAAACAATAATAAACCCTAATAACCCCCACCAAATGCTAAAAAACACTAATACACTATTAAAAAACCCTAAAACCCTAAAAACCATAATAAATGTTAATAACACCTAAAAATTCTAAAAAATATTAGTAAACCCAAAAAATACATCTAATAATAATAGTAGTAATAACGCATGTGCATGTGCAGATGCATGTGCATGGTTTAGATAATAAATCATAACGCATGTGTATGTGCATAGGCCTGAGGATTTTCATGTGAATGATAATAAATTATAAATTATAAATAATAACGCATGTGAATTAAATGTGTATATGCATGTGCATGTGAATGATAATAAATAATAAATTATAGAGCACATCCAAGTGCTTGCGCATGCGCATGCGCATGTGCATGGTAATAAACAATAAATAATAACCAAGTCCACATTAATGTGCACTTGCATGTGAATGATAATAAATAATAAATAATAACACATGTTATAATAGAATAATGTAGGTGCATTGCATGTGCACGTGCTTGAGAATAAATAATAATAACACATGTTATAATATAATTACGCAAGTTCATTGAATTTTCTTGTGCATGATAATAAATAATATATAATAACACATGTGCATGTGCATTTACATGTAATGATAATGAAAATGATGAATGCACATGCATGTGCATTTGTATTTGATGATACAAACAACAACAACAACAACAATACTAATAATAATAGAATAACGCAATTGCATTTCATGTGCACATGCATAGTAGTAAATAATAAAAAAATAATAATAAATAAGAACGCACATGCTTGTGTATCTGCATTTACAATTGATGATGATATGAATAATACTAATTGTAATAATAATAATAATAACCCATGCACGTGCATGGTAATAAATAATAAATAACAACACAAATGCATGTGCATTTTCATGTGTTAATGATAATAATAATGATAATGATAATAATAATAATAATAATAATAATAATAATAGTGATAGTAATAATAATAATTAAAGAATATTACTAGTGCATTTCATATACACATTCATGGTAATAAATAATAAATAATAAGGCACAGGCATCTACATTACCATGTGATTATAGTAACAATAACAACAGTAGTAATAATAATAGTATTAGTGGTGATAATAGTAGTAGTACCAATACAAGTGATAATATAATATTGCAAGTGCATTATGCGTGCACGTGCATGGAAATAAATAATAACGCTCGTGCATTGCATTTGCATGTGATGATAATGATGATAATAATAATAATATTATTATTATTAATAACAAAACATGTGATAATATAATAATGAATGTGCATTTAATGTGTGTGTATGTGCATTTGCATGTGCATTTGCATGAGATGATAATAATAACAACAACAACAACCAAAATAAAAATAATAACAATAATTATAACAACGCATGTGATAATAAAATAACATGTGTGCATTTCATATGCACGTGCATGGTAATAAAAATATAATAATAATGCATGTGAATGTGCATGTGCATGTGGATGAGATGATAATAATAATAATAATAATAACAGTAATAATAAGTTATAGTTGTATGAAAAAATAGCAAACAGGACAAAATTGCTAGAAATGGTGTCTCGAAAAACCTAAAAAAATCACAGTGTCATTGAAAAATGCATAACTTCTTCTTCGGGTGTCCATTTTCGCTCCATGAATAGTCAAACTGAATCTCATTGAACTACAATAAAAACAGGTGCCGGAGGCCGAACAGACACACAGATCATAAGTTATGACCATTTAAGGAAAACTTTGACAGGGATCCGTACGCAGAAATAGAGTTTTGGAGGCCTTCTGATGGGTTTCTCAGATTTTCGGGTCTCAAACAATACTTTAACAATGTTCAAGTCATCCTTTTGCATATATCTCTTCACACCTTTGGACATGATATATGGTAGAGCTCAAACGGACAACTAGAGGGAAAGTTATGGCCGTTTAAAGTTGGACTTTTTGAGTGTTATAACTAATATAGATTATATTTCTTTGATCTTATCATAGTTTCTACCAAACCTAGTCCTCAATCATCTCACAAGATTCAATTTGACTGGTCAGAGTGCTCAAACGGACACCAGAAGGAGAAGTTATGCATATTTTAGTGAGTTACGGGTTTCTTAGGTTTTTAGGCGCTATGAGAGTTTCTCAACTTAAAACGAAAATAACTTCTGTTATGTGTGTTCATTTTGTCTCTACATCTTATCAAATAGAAAATTGTGAAAAGAAACACATGCTAGTAACCACTGGAACCCTTTCTGACATTCTTCAACCCCCAAAATGACCCAAAATCCCTTTGGATGGTCAAAAGAATGGATTCTTGTGTCTGTTTTGTAATAACTTCTTCTATGGGTGTCCTTTTTGACTCTAACACATATCAAATCAAAGCTTGCGACTATACCTACGATCCTATAACCACTGAATCACCTTCTCACATCCTTGAAGGCCCAAAATGGTTCTAAAATGCTCCAAAAGACCATAACTTCTACTCCGGGAGTCCGTTTTGCCTCTACGATATATCAAATTGATGCTTTCGACTAGATCTACACATCTCTGACCTATAGGAAAACCATATGACATTATAATAGTCCCAATGGTCCTTAACTCCTCCAAATGACCATAAATTCTACTCTAGGGGTCCCTTTCACCTCCACCAAATATCAAATTGAAGCTTGCGACTAGCTCTACACATCCGTGACAACCATGAACAACTAAATAACCCTAACAAACCATGAATATCTCCATAAACAGTAAAAACCATTAAAAACCTTGAAAAAACACAAACAACCCCTAAAAAATCATAACAAACACTAATAAACCCTTAAAAACCCCAACAAAGCATAAAAAACCGTAACAAACCCCAAAAACCCTAAAAACATAACAAACACTAACAAACCCAGAAAACCCTAACAAGCCCTAACAAACCCCAAGAAGCACTAAGAAACCCCAATAAACTAACAAACCGACGAAACCCTAAAAACCCCTAAGAAACCATAAAAAATCCTAACAAAACCCTAAGCAAAAGTAAGAAACACTAACACACCCTTAAAAACCCTAACACCCCTTAGAAACCCTAACACACCCTTAGAAACCCTAGCACACCCTCATAAACCCAAACACACCCATAGAAACCTTAACACAACCGTAGAAACCCTTTGAAACCATAGCACACCCTTAGAAACCCTAACTCACCCATAAAAACCCAAACCCACCCTTAGAAACCCTAACACACCCTTAGAAACCCTAAAAAACCCTTAGACATCCTAAATCAATCTAATAAGCACTAATAAATCCTAACAAACCCTACCAACCAATAATAAACCATAACAAACCCTAATAAACCCTAAAGCCCACTACTAAACCCTAATAAACACTAATTAATTGTAATAAACCCTAAAACCCTGTTAGAACCCAATAAAAGATAAAAAATACCTAAAAACCCAAATATACAATGAAAATGCTGTTAAACCATTCAAAACGCTAATATTAACAAAAATACCCGAACAAACCCGGAAAAACCTGACAAAACCCTAAAAAACCCTAAAAATCCAAAAAAACCTAAAAAACCCTAAAACCCCGAAAAACACAAAAAAACTGAAAAAACCAAAAACAAACCTAAAAACCCTAAAAAACCGCAAAAAAACCTCAAAATTGCTAAAAACCCTAAAAACCCCTAAAAATGCTAAAAACCCCTAAAAGCCTAAAAATGCAAAATAAAACCCTTACCAACCATATGAAACCCTTAAAAACCCTAAAAACCGCAATAGAAACCCTAATACACCATAAAGATCCCTAAAGAACCCTAAAAACCCTAAAGAACCACTAAATCCACTAACAATGATACATAAACCCTTACAATTTCAACAAAAAACCGAAAATGCTTCAAAACCAAAAAATTGCAACAAACCCCCAAAATACGCTAAAATAACCCTAACAAATCTTAAAAAAATCCAAACACACCCATAAAACCCAAAAAATGCATAAAACCCCAAACAACTAAAACAAACCGTAATAAACCTTAAAAACCCTAATAAAACCTAACAAACCCTAAAAGCCACTAATAACCCCTAAGAACCACTAATAAATCCTAATAACCCTTAAAACCCACTATTAAACCCCAAAACCCTAATAAACACTACTAAATATTAATAACCAGTAATAAACCCTAACAAACTCTATTAGACCCTAATAAACACTACAAAATCCCTAAAACCCCTAATATACAAGAAAAAACACTATTAAACCATAATAAACCCTAATAACTCAACATAAACCAAAAAACATAACATAAAACCAAAAAACGCTACATAAACCCTAAAAGCACTACATAAACACTAGAACTGTAACATAAACCCTAAAAACCCAACATAAACCCCAAAAACCCAACCTAAACATTAAAAAACGCTACATAAAACATAAAAACACAATAGGAACCCTAAAAACACTACATGAACCCTAAAAATCTTACATAAACCCTAAAAAATGCAACATAAACGCTACATCACCCCTAAAAACACTACATAAACCCAGAAAACGAAACATAAACCCTAAAATTGCTACATAAAACCAAAAGCCTAAAAATGCTACATAAACCCTAAAAACGTTACATCAACCCAAAAAAAGATACATAAAATCTAAAATTGCTAACTAAACCCTAAAAACACTACATAAACACTAAAAATTCTACATAAACTCTAACAACACTACACAAACCCTAAAAAATGCTACTAAAACACAAAAGACTCTTTAAAACCCTCAAAAATTTTAAACCCTAATATACCATAATATAAAATCCTAAACACTAATAAACCCCTAATAAACTCTAACAATCCCTAAAAACACCATATAATCCCTAAAACCCCTATGAAACTCTACTCAACCCTAATAAAACCCCATAAATACCTAATAAAGCCTAATAAATGATAATAAAACCTATTAAACCCTAAAAACACGTTAATAAAACCTAAACAACCCTAACCATCCATAATAGACACTAATAAACACTAATAAACACTAATAAACGCCAAAAAAACCTTAAAAAATCTAATAAACCACAAATAAAGCCAAATAAACCCTACTCAACCCTAACAAACCTTAACACACCATAATAACCCATAATAAAACCCTACAAAACCCTAATAATGGGAAAAAATGCTAGTATACCTTAGAAATTCCCTAGAAACCCTGATAAACTCTAATATAAACTAATAAACCCTAAAAACGCTCACAAAAAATAAGAAAATGATCATAAACAATTAAAACGTGAGATATTACATAAAAAGTTCTAAAAACACTAATATAACCTAATAAAGACAAAAAATGCTAATATACCTTAAAATCCCTAGAAACGCTAATAAACCATAATAAACTCTAATATAACCTAATAAACCCTAATAAAACCTTAAAGTCATCGACTCAACCATTGTAAAACCCTAAAAAGACCTACTCAACCCTAATAAACCTTAACACACCATAATAAACCATAATAAACCCAACAAACCCTAAAAATGAAAATATACCATTAAAAAGCCCGAAAACCCCTAATAAATGCTAATAAAACCAAACAATGCTTAAAAGTACTAATAAACCCGAATAAACACTACTAAACACTAAAAAACCCTAATATACCATCTTAAAAATTAATAAACCATAATGAACCATAATAAACCCTAATAAATCCTAAACATACCCAAATATACAATAATATAACATAATAACCCTAATAAACCCAACTCAATCCTAATAAAACCCTAAAAATGCCTAATAAATGCCAATAAACCTTGGCACACCATAATAAACCCTAATAAAATCCTAAAACCCCCCACCAAACCCTAAAAATGATAATATGCCATTAAAAACCCCTAAAACCCTAAAGAACCATATAAAATGTTAATAAGACCTATAAATCCTAAAAATGATAGTAAACCCTAAAAATACTTCTAATAATAGTAGTAGTAATAACACACGTGCATGTGCATATGGATGTGCATGGTTTAAATAATAAATCATAACGCACGTGCATGTTCATATGCCTGTGCATTTGCATGTGAATGGTAATAAATAATAAATAATTGCTCATATACAAGTGCATGTGCATGTTCATGGTAAAAAAAATAAATAATAACTAAGTCCACATGAATGTGCATTTTCATGTGAATGATAATAAATAATAACACATGTGATAATAGAATAACGCAAGTGCATTGCGTGTTCATGTGCATTAGTATAAATAATAATAACACATGTGATAATAGAATAATGTATGTGCATCGGTTTTTCATGTGCGTGATAATATATAATATATAATAATGCATGTGCATGTGCATTTACATGTAATGATAATGATAATGACGCATGCACGTGCATGGTAATAAATAATAAATAACAACGCACGTTCATGTGCATTCGTATTTGACGATACCAACAACAACAACAACAACAACAAGAATAATAATAATAATAATAATAATAATAATAGAATAACGCATGTTCATTTCATTTGCAGGTGCATAGTAGTAAATAATAAATAATAACGCACATGCATGTGCATGTGCATTTACATTTGATGATAATATTAATAAAATTAATTGCAATAATAATAATAATAATAACGCATGCATGTGCATGGTAATAAATAATAAATAACAACGCACATGCATGTGTATTTTCATGTTATAATCATAATAATAATGATAATGATAATGATAATAATAATAATAATAATAATAATAAATATGATAATAATAATAATAATAATAAAATAATAATACAAGTGCATTGCATTTTCACGTACATGGTAATAAATAATAAATAATAACGCACAGGCATCTACATTTGCATGTGATGATAGTAATAATAATACCAGTAGTAATAATAGTAGTAGTAGTGGTGATAATAGTAGTAGTACTAATCCATATGATAATAGAATATTGCATGTGCATTACGTGTGCATGTGTATGGTAATAAATAATAACTCCCGTGCATTGTATTTTCATGTGATGATGATGATGATGATGATGATGATAATGATATTAATATTAATAATAAATATTCATGTGATAATAGAATAACGAACGTTCATTGAATGTGTGAGTATATGCATTTGGATGTTCATTTGCATGTGATGATAACAACAACAACAACAACAACCACAATAATAATAATAACAATAATTATAACAATGCATGTGATAATAAAATAACGTTTGTGCATTGCATGTGCCCGTGCATGGTAATAAAAATATAATAATATAGCACATGCATGCGCATGTGCATTTTCATGAGGTGATGATGATAATAATAATAATAATAGTAATAATAAGTTATAGTTGTTTGAAAAAATAGTAGACATGAGAAAAGTGATAGAAATATTGTCTCGAAAAACCTAAAAAATCACAGTCGTTAAAAAATGCACAATTTCTTCAGGTGTCCATTTCTGCTCCATGAATAGTCAAACTAAATCTCATGGAATGAACTTTAATAAAAATTGGTGTTGGAGTCTGAACAGGTACACAAATATGAAGTTATGACCGTTTTATGAAAAAAATTGACAAGGATCCAGACACGGAAATGGGGTTATGGAGGCCTTCTGATGGTTTTTTGGGATTTTAGGGTCAAAAAAATGACTTGAACTTTTTTCAAGTTAGCCTAATGCATATATCTCTTCGCTGCCTTTGATTAGATATGTGGTAGAGCTCAAACGGACAATCAGAGTGAAATTTATGGTTGTTTGAATTTGGAATTTTTTTGTAGTGGTATAACTAATATATCTTCTATTTCTTTGATCTTCTCATAGTTTTGATTAGACTTGGTCCTCACTCATCTCACGAGCATTGATTCAACTAGTCACATCGCTCAAACAGACACCCGAGGGAGAAGTTATTCCAATTATAGTGAGTTGTGAGTTTCTTAGGTTTTTAGGAGCTATGAGGGTAGCTAAGTTTAAAACGATAATAACTTCTTCAATGTGTGTTCATTTTGGATCTACAACATATCAAATCGATGATTGAGAAAAGATACATACTCTGGTAACCACTAAAACCCTTTCTGACAATCTTCAACCCCCAAAATGACCTAAAATCCCTTTTGATGGTCAAAAGATTGGTTTCTGGTGTCTGTTATGCAATAACTTCTTTTATGGGTGTCAGTTTTGCCTCTACCACATATCAAATCGAAGCTTGAGACTAGACCTACACTCCTATAACCACTAAAGCACCGTCTCACATCCTTAAAGGACCAAAAAGGTACTTAAACCCACAAAAAGACCCTAACATCTACTTCAGGAGTCCGTTTTGCTTCTACCATATATTAAATCGATGATTTCAACTAGATCTACACATCTGTGACCAATAAGAAAACCTAATCACGTTATTAAAGACCCAACAGGCCCTTAAGTCATCCAAATGACCATAACTTTTGCTCTGGGTGACCGTTTTACCTCTACCACATATCAAATTGAAGCTTGCGACTAGCTCTACACATTTGTGACAACTATGAACAACTAAATAACCTTAAAAAAACATGAATAACCCCATAAAAACTAAAACCCATTAAAAACTAGGCAAAACCCTAACAAACACTAACAAACACGACCAAACCACAACAAACCATAACAAACCCCAAAAAACCGTAAAAAACATAACAAACCCTAAAAACCCCCAACCAACACTAACAAGCCCTAAAAACCCCCAAGAAGCACTAAAAACCACAATAAACACAAAAAACCTGAAGAAAACCTAAAATCCCCTAAGAAACCATAAGAAACCCTAACATAACCCTAAAAACCCAAACAAAACCCTAATAAATCATAAGAAACACTAACACACCCTTTGAAACCCTAACATATCCTTAGAAATCGTAACACAACATTAGAAACCCTAGCACACCCTTAGAAACCCCAATGCACCCATAGAAACTCTAACACGACCGTAGAAACCCTTAGAAACCATAACACACCCTTAGAAACCCAAACCCACCCATAAAAACCCTAACCCAACCTTAGAAACCCTAACACACCCATAGAAACCCTAACAAACCCTTAGACACCCTAAATCACTCTAATATGAACTAATATATCCTAAGAAAACCTACCAACCAATAATAAACTATAATAAACCCTAATAAACACTAAAGCCCACTACTAAACCCTAATAAACACTAATAAATCGTAATAAACCCTGAAAGCCATATTAGACCCCAATAAAAGCTACAAAATACCTAAAAACCAAAATATACCACAAAAATGAAATTAAACCATTCAAAATGCTAATATTCACAAAAAACCCAAATGAACCCAGCAAAACCTAACAAAAACCTAAAAAACCATAAAAATACAAAAAACACTCAAAATCCTAAAAACCCTAAAATATCCTAAAAAACCCTAAAAACTCTAAAAACCCAAAAACCCCTAAAAACTTAAAAAACACAAAAAAAAACCTAAAACCCCCAAAAATCACAAAAAAATCCTAAAAAAATTCTAAAAACCCTAAAAACCACTAAAAATGCTAAAAAACACTAAATGCCTAAAAATGCCTAAAAACCCTAAATAATCCTATGAAACCCATAAAACCCTTAAAACCCCCTAACAAACCCTAAAACCCACAAAAGAAACCCTAATACCCACTAAAGAACCCTAAAATACCTTAAAACCCCTAAAGAACCCTAAAGAACCAATAAAGCCACTAGCAATGCTACAAAAACCCTGTCCATTGCTACAAAAACCCAAAAATTGCTTCAAAGCCCACAAAACGCAACAAAACCCCAAAAACGCTAAAGTACCCCTAACAATGCATAAAAAATCCAAACACACCCATAGAACCCAAAAAAATGCATAAAACCCGAAACAACTCAAACAAACCATAACAAACCATAAAAACCCCTAACAAACCCTAACAACCACTAATAACCCCTAAGAACCACTAATAAACCTTAATAACCCATAAAACAAACTATTAAACCCTAAAAAACCTAATAAACACTAATAAATCGTAATAACCTATAATAAAGCCTAACAAACTCTATTAGACCCTAATACACACTACAAAATCCCTAAAACCCCTAATATAAAATATAAACACTATTAAACCATAATAAACCCTAATAATCACTAAAACCCATAACAAACCTGACAGAACGCTTTGAAAATCTCTAAATAATAGCCTACAAAATCCTACAACCCAATAATAAACCCTAAAACCCTAATAACCTGAAAATAAATCTTAAAAAACCCTAACAACCCCAAATTAATTGTTACAAATCCTAACAATGCCAAATAAATTGTAACAAACTGAAACAAACCCTAATAAACCCCTAATAAACCCCAATAAACCCTAACAAATCATGACAAACCCAAATAAATAGTAATAAACCCAAATACACATTAAAAAACCCTAATAAATAAAATTACCCCTAATAAACCTTTATAAATCCTAAAGAACCCTAAAAAAGGTTGATAAACCCTAGAAAAAGCTATTAATTCCTAAAAAATCCCAATAGAACCCAAATATACAATAAAAAATGCTAATAAACTATAACAAATCCTAAAGAACACTAATAAACCCTAAATAACCCTAATAAACCCTAAATAACCATATTAAACTCCAAAGAACACTAAAAGACCCTAAATAACCCAAAAAAATGCTAAAACGCATTATATAAACCCTAAAACCACTACAATACCCAAACAAACCCTAAAACACACTAAAAACACTAACAACCTCTATTAATCCAAAAAAAAAATAAACCCAAAAACTCCCCAAAACCATTAAAAAGCCATTAGATACCATAAAAACCATAAACACCTGTTAACAACCCTAAAAAACACTACAAACCATAAAAAACCATTAAAACCCTAAAAAGGGATTCAAATAGATACATAAACCCTAAAAACGTTACATAAACCCTAAAAATGCAACAAAAACCATAAAAACTCAACATAAACAAAAAAACGCAACATAAACCCAAAAAACGCTACATAAACCCTAAAAGCACTACATAAAACCTAGAACTGTTTCATAAACCCAAAAAACAGAACATAAACCCTAAAAAATGCAACATAAACATAAAAAAACGCTACATAAAACCAAAAAACGCAATATAAACCCTAAAAACACTACATGAACCCTAAAAACGTTACATAAACTCTAAAAAATGCAACATAAACGCTATATCACCCCTAAAAACACTACATAATCCCTGATAACGCAACATAAACCCTAAAAAATTCTACATAAAACCTAAACCCTAAACACGCTACATAAACCCTAAATACGTTAAATAAACCCTAAATACGTTACATAAACCCAAAAAATGATACATAAAACCTAAAACCACTAACTAAACCCTAAAAATGCTAAAATAACACCAAAAATGCTACATAAACTCTAACAACACTACACAAACCCTAAAATTGCTACGAAAACCCTAAAGACGCTTCAAAACACTCAAAAATATTAAACCCTAATATACCATAAAATATAAAATTAATCCCAATTAAACACCTAATAAACTCTAACAATCCCTAAAAACACCTTATAATCCCTAAAAATCCTAATAAACTCTACTCAACCCTAATAAAACTCCAAAAATACCTAATAAACCCTAATATATGATAATAAAACCTAATAAACCCTAAAACATGTTATGAAAACCTAAAAAACCCTAACCAAACATAATATAAACTAATAAACACAAATAAACCCTAAAAAAACCCCCAAAAAACCCTACAAAGCCCTAATAAACCATAAATAAAGCCAAATAAACCCTACTCAACCATAACAAACCATAACACACAATAATAACCCCTAATAAAACCCTACAAAACCATAATAAAGAAAAATATGTTAGTATACCTTAAAAATTCCCTAGAACCCCTGATAAACTCTAATATAACCAAATAATCCCTAAAAACAATCTCAAAAATAGAAAAACGATCAAAAACAATAAAAATGCATTGTATTACCTAAAAAGACCTAAAAACACTTATATAACCTAATAAAGACAAAAATGATAATATACTTAAAAAATCCATAGAAACCCTAATAAATCATTATAAACTCTATTATAACCTATGAAACACTAAAAATGCTCACAAACAAAAACAAAATTCTCACAAACAATAAACAGACGCTATATTATCTAAAAGACCTAACAAATAGTAATATAACCTAATAAAACAAAAAAACAAATAATCCCCAAATAAACCCTAATAAACCCTAAAAATCCCTAATAAAACCTAATAAAAACTAAGAAACACTAATAAAACCATAATAAAACCATAAAAATACCTTCTTTGACCCTAATAAACCTTGACAAACCAAAATAAAATCTAATAAAACCCAACTAAACCCTAATAAACAAAAAAAATGCAAACAAACCATTACAAAGCCCGAGAAAACCTAATAACCCATAATAAATTCTAATAAAACCTAATAAACCAAAAAAATGCTCACAAACACTAAAAAAAGCTAATAAAATATAAAAAGTCCTAGAAATCGCTCATATATATTAACAAAAACTAGAAAACACTCATATACCCTAACAAATATAGTAACAAACCCTAGTAAACCCTAAAAATCCCTAACAAACCATAATAAACCCTACTCAACCCTAATAAACCGTAATAAAACCATAAAGATACCAACTCAACCCTAATAAAACCTTAGAAATACCTAGTCAACCCTAATAAACCTTAACACACCATAATAAACCCCACTAAACCCTAAAAACGCAAATATACCATTAAAAAGCCCTAAAACACCTTATAAATGCTAATAAAACCTAACAAAGCATAAAAATTCTAATAAACCCTAATAAACACTACTAAACCCTAAAAATCCCTAATATACCCTCTTAAAAATTAATAAACCATAATGAACCATAATAAACCCTAAAAAATCATAAACATACCCAAATATACCATATTATACCATAATATACCCTAATAAACCCAACTCAATCCTAATAAAACCCTAAAAATACATACTAAACCCTAATAAAACTTAACACACAATAATAAACCCTAATAAAATCCTAATAACCCCCACAAAACCCTAAAAAATTCTAATATTCCATTAAAAAACCCTAAAACCCTAACAAACCATAATTAATGTTAATATCACCTAAAAATCCAAAAAAATGAAAGTAAACCATAAAAATACCTCTAATAATAATAGTAATAATGCATGTGCATGTGCATATGCATGTGCATAGTTTAAATAATAAATAATAATGCACGTGCATGTGCATATGCCTGCACATTTTCATGTGAATGATAATAAATAATAAATAATAATGCACGTGAATTGCATGTCTATGTGCATGTGCATTTGAATGATAATAAATAATAAATAATAACGCACATACAAGTGCATGTGCATGTGCATGTTCATGTGCATGGTAATAAACAATAAATAATAACCATGTCCACATGAATGTGCATTTGAATGTGAATGATAATAAATAATAAATAATAACACATGTGATAATAGAATAACTCACGTGCATTGTGTGTGCACATTACTAAAAAATGGCCTTTATCAGTGCTAGAAAAGTGCATTAATAGTGCTCAAAAAGCACTGTTAATCGAGGCGATGATATAGGGGGTCCCTTTTATCAGCGCTCAGAAAAACACTGATAAAGGCACCTTTTATCAGCTCTAGAAAAAGTTTTGATAAAAGACCCCTTTCTCAGCGCTTCTAAAAAGTGCTGATAAAAAAAAATAAAAAAAAAATTATATAAATTATTTATATAATGGAGGGGGGGATTTTAACAGCACTTGACCCCCCCCCCCTTATCAATGCTAGGCACACCCCCTCAATCTCTCTCTCACGCTACCCTTCTCGCGTATCCCCACACGCACGTACCTCCTTGCTTCCACCCGAACTCGAACCCGTGACCTTCCCCCTTGCGTGCATGCACCTTTACCATTAAGCTATTTCATTTTTTTCTCTATTTTATGATATATCTATTTATTTATATATATAGTTATATTTATTCATATATTAATATAGATTCATATTAATATAAATATATTTAGTTTTATTAATACAAATGTATTTATTCATGTATTAATATATATATATATATATTCTTATATTAATATATATTTATATTAATATGTTTTTTATCTGTATATTTTTTTTATTTTAATATATATTTATAAGATTGGTTTTAAATACATTTATAAAATATGTTTTTATGTGTGTTTATAAATAAATAAAATCATGCATATATACAACACACACACACACACACATTTACAAATAAATACTTATATATATATATGTGTGTGTCTTTGAAAAGCCATAGAATGTTAAAACGACCATTAATTCTAATCTAGAAGCCCTTTTCAACTCCACAACCAGTCAAATCGAAGAAAATGAAACAATTATCGATATGATATGTGGTATAGGCCTAACGAATATCCGGATCAGAAGTTATACTTGTTTGGATGTTAACAAATTGGGATATCCCGACTAAAGCCACCAACATAGCTACATAAAACCTATCAATTGCAACAAAAACCCGAAAATTGCTTCAGAACCCACAAAACACAACAAAACCCCAAAAAACGCTAAAATAACCCTAACAATGCATAAAAAATCCAAACACACCCATAAAACCCAATAAATGCATAAAACCCCAAACAACTCAAACAAACTGTAACGAACCCTAAAAATGCTAAAAAAACCTAACAAACCCTTACAATCACTAATAACCCCTAAGAACCACTAATAAACCCTAATTACCCCCTAAAACCCACTATTAAACCCTAAAAACCCTAATAAACACTAATAAATCGTAATAACCTATAATAAACCCTAACAAACTCTATTATAGCCTAATAAACGCCACAAAATCCTAAAACCCCTAATATACAACAAAAACACTATTAAACCATAATAATCTATAATAATCACTAAAAACCCTAACAAACCCGAAAAAATGCTACAAAAACTTCAAAATAATAGCCTACAAAACCATAAAACCCACTAATAAACCCTTAAAACCCTAATTACCCCCAAATATATCGTAACAAACACTAAAAACCCCAAATAAATCATAACAAATCCTAACAATGTCTAATAAAACGTAAAAAAATGAAAGAAACCATAATAGACCCCAAATAAACCGCAATAAACCCTAACAAAGCATAATAAACCCTAATAAATCGTAATAAACTCAAATAAAATTTACTAAACCCTAATAAATAAAATAAACCCTAATAAACCCTAATAAATCCTAAATAACCCTAAAAAAGGTTATTAAACCCTAGAAAAAACTATTAATGCCTATAAAAGCCCAATAAAACCCAAATATACAATAAAAACGCTAATAAACTGTAACAAATCCTAAAGAAAAATAATAAACCTACAGAACCCTAATAAACCCTAAAGAACCATATTAAACTCTAAAGAACACAAAAAAAACCTTAAAGAACCCATAAAAATTCTAAAACACATTATATAAACCCTAAAAACTGCTACAATACCCAAACAAACCCTAAAACGCACTAAAAACCCCTAACAATCCCTATCAATCCCCAAAAAACAAATAAACCCATAAAACCCACAAAAAACCCATTAAAAAGCCGTCAAGTACCATAAAAAACCATAGACACTCGTTAACAACCCTTAAAACCCCTAAGAAACACTACAAACCATAAACAACCATTAAAGCCCTAAAAAGGGTTCAAATAGACACATAAAATCTAAAAAGGATACATAAACCCTAAAAAATGCAACAAAAACCCTAAAAACACAACACAAACCAAAAAATACAACACAAACCCAAAAAATACTACATAAACCCTAAAAGCACTACATAAACCAAGAAATGTAACATAAACCATAAACAACACAACAAAAACCCTAAAAAACGCAACCTAAACATTAAAAAACGCTACATAAAACCTAAAAACACAATATAAACCCTAAAAATACTGCATGAACCCTAAAAAAGTTACATTAACCCAAATAAATTTAACATAAACGTTACATCACCCCTAAAAACACTACATTAACCCAGAAAATGAAACATAAACCCTAAAACATGCTACACAAAACCTAAACCCTAAACACACTACATAAACCCTAAAAACGTTACATAAACCCTACAAACGATACATAAAATCTAAAACAACTAAATAAACCCTAAAAACGCTACATAAACACTAAAAATGCTACAGAAACTCTAACAACGCTACATAAATCGTAAAAAATGCTACAAAACCCCTAAATATGCTTTAAAACCCTCAAAATATTAAACCCTAATATACCATAATAAAAAACATTAAACCCTAATAAACCCAAAATAAACATTAATAATCCCTAAAAACAATGTATAATCCCTAAAATCCTAAGAAACTCTACTCAACCCTAATAAAACCCCAAAAATAACTAATAAACCCTAATAAATGATATTAAAACCTAATAAACACTAAAAACATGTTAAGAAAACCTAAACAACCCTAACAAACCCTAATGGACATTAATAAACACTAATAAACCCCAATAAACCCCAATAAACCCTAAAAAGCTCTAATAAACCATAAATAAATCCAAATAAACCATACTCATCCCCAACAGACCTTAACACACCATAATAACCCCTAATAAAACCCTACAAAAACATAACAAAGAAAAAATTCGTGTATACCGTAAAAAATACCTAGAAACCCTGATAAACTCTAATATAACCTAATAAACCCTAAAAACACTCACAAATAATAAAAAACGATCATAAACAATAAAAATGCGCTATATTACCTAAAAAGTCCTAAAAACACTAATATAACCTAATAAAGACAAAAAATTAAAATATACCATAAAAATCCCTAGAAACCCTAATAAACAATAATAAACTCTAATATAACCGAAGAAACCCTAAAATGCTCACAAACAGAAAACAAAATGCTCACAAACAATAAAAACATTCTATATTATCTAAAAATACCTAACAAACACTAATATAACCTAATAAAACAAAAAAACTAGTATACCCCTAACAAACCATAATAACCCCTAAAAAACCCTATCCAACCCTAATAAATATGAATAAAACCCTAAAAATACCTTCTCAACCATAATAAACCTTGAAACACCATAACAAAACCTAATAAAACCCAACTAAACCCCAATAAACAAAAAAATGAAAATAGACCATTAAAAAGCCCTAGAAACCCTAATAAACCATAATAAATTCAAATAAAAGCTAATAAACAATTAAAAATGCTCACAAACACTAAAAACAGGCTAATAAAACCTAAAAAGTCATAAAAACCCCTCATACATATTAACAAAAACTAAAAAAAACTCATATACCCAAATAAAAACACAAATAAACCCTAATAACCCAAAAAAATCGTAACAAACCCTAATAAACAATACTCAACCCTAATAAACCCAAATAAAACCTTAAAGATATCGAAACAACCCTAATAAAACCCTAAAAATACCTAATCAACCCTAATAAACCTTAACACACCATAATAAACCAAAACAAACCCCACTAAACACTAAAAAATGCAAATATACCATTAAAAATCCCTAAAACCCCTAATAAATTCTAATAAAACCTAACAAAGCATAATAGTGCTAATAAACCCGAATAAACACTATTAAACCCTAAAAAACCATAATATACCCTCTTAAAAATTAATAAACCATAATAAACCCTAATAAATCCTTAACATACCCAAATATACCATAATATACCATAATATACCCTAATAAACCCAACTCAATCCTAATAAAACCCTAAAAATACCTAATATACCCTAATAAACCTTAACACACCATAATAAACCCCAATAAAATCCTAATAACCCCCACCAAAACCTAAAAAACGCTAATATACCATTAAAAAACCCTAAAACCCTAACAAACCATAATAAATGTTAATAACACCTACAAAACCTAAAAAATGATAGTAAACCCTAAAAATACCTCTAATAATAACAGTACTAATAATTTCGGTGCATGTGCATGGTTTAAATAATAAATCATAATGCACGTTCATGTGCAGATCCATGTGCATTTGCATGTGAATGATAATAAATAATAAAATATAAATAATCTCTCATATGAATTTAATGTGTATTTTCATATGCATGTGAATGATAATAAATAATAAATAATAACACACATAGAAGTGAATGTGCATGTGCATGTGCATATTCATGTGCATGTGCATAGAAATACAGTGGTCAAAGTTGCAGGCCACAAGCATTCAACCCAACCGGATCGAGCTACACTAATCCAACAACTTCAAAATCATCTATTTTAAAAGTGCATTCGGCTTAAATCCTTTAAAATATTCTAATCATGTGTTATTAATATCACTTTATAACCATGAAAATAATTAACACTATCCCTTTTTCTAACGGGATTGACAAAATTTCCAAAAATTGGTTATCATTTTAAATCCAAAACATTTTAGACACTTTTCCAAATACAAATATCAAAATAAAAGTATTCACAAGTTTTCTATAAGAATCAATGTATTTTTAAACTTTCTCATTTCAAATTAACCCTAGAAAATGAAAACAAACACAGTATACCACGATCCATCATTACCAAACCATAAAGAAAATGGAAATAACTCAAAATCAAAAAAAAATGAAAAATTCCAAGTCGATAAAAATTCACAACAATGCAAGAAGATATTTAAGTCAAGATTCATTCAAGAAAGAGGATATCTCAATTCAAGAGTGTTCAAGGGGTTGAGAGGCCCATATAGTTGAAGAAATGATGTCATTATTTGAGACGAGTAGATCTAATCATGCCTATCAACTACTAAAGATCTTTAATATTATGTTCATGAGTAGACTATGTTATCCAGTGTTTTCATGCAGGGATATCTACATCAAGGGATTCATAAGAAACTTAGAGAGTAGGGAGATCTTTTATTTTAATCATACCTTTTTATTAGTTACTGGGAAGATGCATTCATTGGTGGGACTCTAGAGTAGAAGAATAGTGGGTTTCTATTCTTATAAGATTGAGAGGTCCTTATTGTAACCACATGGGTTTATAGTGGAGAATCTGCAACTTGGGTGACTAACCAATCCTAAAAAGGAGTAGGCATTTGAGTATGAACCTTTTAAATCATGGGATGTGATGACAACCGTAGTGAGTAATTCAAGAAGAAAAACTAACCAGGTCTTTGTAAACATTAAAGACCTGATATATAATGAAGAACTTCATTGAAAGGGGGAATCTTCTAGAAATGCATATAGTCTGGATGGAAGGGGAGAGTTACACAACACAGAAAAGTTAGAGAAAAGGGAAATCAGAACATATTGGAGTGGGAGTAGCTTAGAGGAAGATAGTCCCACTCCTTACCCCACATCCCCTACTCCACTACCCCTCCCCCATCCCTTACTCCACTACCCCCCCCCCTACAATATCCCCCCTGTAGCCCCCCCTTTCTGCCGCACCCACTACTACAAACACGGCCTTTATCAGCGCTAAAAATGGCCTTTATCAGCGCTAGAAAAGCACTGATAAAGCCAGCGTAGATAAAGGGGGGGGGTCCCCTTTATCAGCGCTAAAAAAAAGTGCTGATAAAAGGGGTCTTTTATCAGCGCTAAAAAAGCGCTGATAAAAGTACCACTTTATCAGCACTTTTTTTAGCACTGATAAAGGGGTCCTATATCAGCGCTTCCTTTATCAGCGCTTTCTTTTTAGCGCTGATAAAGGACCCTTTTATCAGCGCTTTAAAAAAAGTGCTGATAAAAGTTAAAAAAAATTAAAAAAAATTAAAAAAAATTAAAAAATACTGCCAATCGGGGGGGCTTTTATAGCGCTTGAACCACCCCTTTTACAGCGCTTTTTAGCCCCTATACAACACCCCACGCACCCCACGCACCCCCTCCACCCTTTAACAGCACTTGCTCTAATATTCCCCATGCACGCACACCCCTACCTCCACCAGGATTTGAACTCGAGACCTCCCCCCTGCGCGCCTAAGCCCTTACCACTACTCTATTTTGATTTTCTTTCCAATTCATGATATCTATATATATATATATATTTATATATTTAGTTATATTTATTCGTACAGTAATATATATTTATATTAATATATATATATATAGTTATATTATAATATATATATATATAGTTATATTATAATATATATAGTAATATTAATATATATATATATAGTGGTATTAATATATATCTATATCTATATCTATATATATTTAGTTATATTTATTCATATAGTAATATATATTTATATTAATATATATATATTGTTATATTAACATATATAAAGTTATATTAACATATATATAGTTATATTAACATATATATAGTTATATGAATATATATTTATATAGTTATATCAATATATATATATATATAGTGATATTAATATATATATTTATGGTGATATTAATATATATATATAGTAATACTAATATATATATATATATATAGTTATATTAATATATATATATATAGTTATTAGATTAATATATATATAGTTAGATTAATATATATATATAGTGAGATTAATATATATATATATAGTTAGATTAATATATAGGTATATAAATATTCATATATTGGTATTTTAAATAAAATGGATATTAGTTATTATTTAGATAAAGCTAATATATTTTATATGTAAATATTTTTAATTATTTATTTAAAAAATTTAATTTTTAGGTGCGGATATATAAAAAATATGTACATATAGTTATATATTTGATTATAAATAGCAGTTCATTATAAAAAAGGATGAAATTTCAAAGAAATAATATCAATATGAATGTAATACCTTGGAATAAATTCAGTCCCCGCCATGAAAAGCCAATTATACCCCCTTAAATGAGTTTGAAAATCCACAAAATGTTAAAAAATCTGGGTACCCCGACAAAAAACTCAGTTTTGGAGGCCTTTTGGGCCTCTTTTGGCCTCGAAAAAAGCTTGATTGAGGTCCCTACTGATCACAGCAACGTAGAGCTCGTCGTAGGCTTCGATTTGATATGTGGTAGAGCTCAAACGGACACCCGGATCAAAAGTTATGGCCGTTTGAAGTTTGAGTTGCGTTTTCAACATATTTTGGATATTTTTGTATTTTTTTTAATTTTTTTAGTCCTCAAATTGTTATTAAATGACTATTAATCCATAATGATTATGAAATTATTAATTAAAAATATTTTTTTAATTTTTTAAGAAGTCATTTTTCACTAAATATCTTATATATTAAGTATAAAAAGTATAAATGTACATTTATACTTATCTAAAATATATTTAAAAATTATATATTATATTTATATAACAATATAACTACATTTATATATTAATATATTAATATATTTTAAATTTTTTTTGAAGCCGATCCTTTATCAGCGCTGATAAAGGGGGGCGCTGCGAAAAACTGTTTTTGTAATAGTGACCCCCTGCTATAGCCCCCCTACTGCAGCCCCCCTCCCCCTGCTGCAGCCCCCCCCCCCACCGCAGACCCCCCCACTACAGCCCCCCCTGCCGCACCCCCTCCCCCGCCCCCACTTCACTGCATCACCCCATCCCCTACTCCACTGCCCCCCCCCCACTCCACTGCATCCCCCCCACACCACTGCCCCCTCCCCCCACTGCACTACATCCCCCCATCCCCTAATCCACTGCCCCCCTGAAGTAGAAATGGAATCTTCATCTAAGGCTGTGAAAAATAGGTATAAGAAATAGGAAAATAAGAGGATAAAATTTATGAATAATTAAAGGGATCAACCACTTATAGTATTTGAATTGAGTGTTAAGTGTTAATCGATTGAATATATTTACAGAGATATTTTTGATGATTTATGTAGCTATTGAAAGTATAATGCGATCGAAATAGTTGAATAATTCTACTCTCATGTTGGAGTTTATTTGAATAAATTTTCTCATTATGTTATTTGATATATACTTTGTATTATTAAGGAAATAGTTGATGAAAAATCAAAACTAGAAGAATAATTTTCTACCATGTAGATTTCGTTGGCTAAATAGTTTAGAAAATGTAACACCCTCTCAAAATTAGTGAAATTCAATGGATAAATAGTCTCACTTTTCAATGATAACATGTCATTGACTGATGGAAAATTTCAAAGAATAGTTGTTGACAAGGAAGTGTTTAAGGCTACTACTACTACTGAGGTATTCCAATAATTGGAAAATCTACACAAATTTTCTACTAGTGTTAAGGTTTCACAACTGGAAGTGAAATATAAAAGAGTTAAAGAATATGATAGTTCACTATAATTGAGAAACAAGATCCATAATTAACAAGTTCAAAATATAAAGAGCAATGGGGTAGTCAGGTTGAGATCATTGTAAGACAAAAAGGTCACCCTCAACCTAATGTTTCAAGATTTGGAAGTAAAACTGAAAGACCTGGAATCAAAAAAATCTTGAACATCCCAAATAGTTGAGAAGATTACATCCACCACTCAAGATTTATAAATGATATTTCCATTAAAGGAGACTCATGTTAGTGATAAAGTGAGTTTGTTAATTTTTTTAGAATGATCCACCTCATACTTAGTTAAAAAGGTACCCTGCAACTAGGTAAACCCAGCTAACACTGAATCTAGATTATCAGGAAATGCAGAAAAAAAGTAAAATTCTATAAAAATGTGAAACGTTAAAAATTCTAAGACACCTAATGATATTTCGAGAAATGATTTGAGAATTTATAAGAAAATTTTCCCCCCAAATAGACCCTAAATGTTTGGGGTTCCAACCCAAGAACAGAAAGCATTTATGATTAGAAAGACTGCACCTACAAGAAACAAATCTGAACTAATTGGAAGACACTGGCAATGATAGAGAATTAGGAATATATCCATTGATTATCAGAAAAATAGATTAGTATGTAAAATTTCAATAAGGAATGAAAAAATGGTATAAAATTTACAATAAAGGGAGAAATTAATGGATTGAAATAGTCGGAGAATACCAATATCTCCATGTAAGGAGCCCACAAGCTGGAGCAAGTGTCAGAGTGTCAAGGAAACACCACATGGGAAAACAATTTCCCACAAGCAAATAATAAAAATAGATGTGGAAAATAAATAAAGTTTTAGTGTTGGGGTTTTTGGCTGATGTGGTTGGTGTTTCTGGGTGGTTTGGGCTGGAGTGGCTAGTGCGGGTTGGAATGCAAGTGGCGGGGGGTTGCTGCGGGTTGGAACATGCGGTGTGGGGTTGTTTTGTAGGTGGCAGGGGTTGGTTGGGGCTGGAATATAGGTGGTTGTGGGCTGAATAAGTAATCAAAATTTTCCTATTTAACCCAACATAGTTTTATGAAAACTTATTTCATAAAAAAATGTTCATTCATTATAACATCATTTTTACCCATGAGGTTTTGAAAAACTCATCTAATAAAGAGAAACATTAATTGTTTATGAAACCATTTAAACGCAATTACATATTTTGGTAAAACATTTCAAACATTAAAATAGTTCAAAAGTGTCTATTTTAAAAGTACATTCACCTTCAATCCTTTAAAAGATTCTAATTATGCTGTATTAATATCACTTTAAAACCTTTAAAATAACTAACGCTATCCCTTTTTCTAACAGAATTGAAAAAATTCCCAAAAATAGGTTATAATTTTAAAACAAAAACATTTTAGACACTTTTCAAAATAAAAATATCATTATAAAATTACTCTCAAGTCTTCTTATTTTCCAACATTTACAATGATGTACGTCGAGCACTTAGATTGTCCTTGTAGAATATAAGTAGCAAGCTTCCCCCTCATCTCCAATGTTGTCTACAGGTGACTAAATATTTTCATGAGAGACTCAATCCTAAGATTTGATACCTAAGGGCCTCCCTTCCCATTAAATATGTGTGGGTAATGTATCTAAAACTTTATCTATGTATCATACATCGAATTCCGACAGGACTGCGAACTGTCGCGGGGTGTCGTCCTAGAGCAGGGCCAAACTGCGGCGTGACCGCGACGTAACAACGCCGTGTTGGCGTAGTCCATTTACATCCACAAGGCAGTATCTTTCGGCTAGGACTGAAGGGAGTGGGAGGAGGTAGGGCCACATTCCGTTCATCACCCCGCTGGAAGAAATTGTGATTAGTCAGTCTCAACATTGATCCCAAGACTCATGGAATACAATCGTGAGCTGATCATCCATCAGATTCCCCATTTTTGTAGAAATATCCAACTACACTATATGAGGTGTGTGTTTTTTTACTCTTCTCACATAGAAAAAACGATAATGTAGAAGAATTTTCTCTACAAGGGTCAAAACACTCATCAGATCATCGGGATCATAAATATATCAAACTTTGAAGGACAAGGACAAGTACAAAACAGAAAACCGTACATAAATGGTTTCATAAACTCTGTTCATAAAGTTAATTAATTATATTTTAGTAGAAAAGCTTTTATTCTTATTTTTATGAATCATGTTATTTAATTTTATATGCAATTAATAAATCCCTAGAATGGAAAAATCAAGATAGGACTCCACTCTTATAGAACATAGAACCAAGTGGTCATGGCATGAAGTGGGGAGGACTAGTGATCATATAGAGTTTTTAAGTATTATTGAAATTTTATTCTACTTACCAATGTCTATACTAGATATCAAAATTTTGATTACTCTTTTTACAGGATTCCAAATAAATCCTTTGTAGTTGTCCTTCACATTATAGAAACTGTTCTTATGTTATAAAAAACATACTCCTGATTCGGGATTGTGGTATGATAAAGATATATATTTTATATTCATTGTTTTTAAAAGTTGTAATAGGTAGTTGAAACTACTTATTGAGAGTCAAATTATGTAGGTGTATTACGTAACAATGGTATATGCATTTCTTGGAACTCTAATAATAAAACTTTAGTCACCTTGAGAACAATAGAATTTGAGTATGTTTTAAAATCTTCGGATGAAACACAAATCTTATGGGAGAATTCATATATGTAAAAAATTAGAAGTGCATCGAGGCCTGGAAAACACCCCCAATGGTGTTAAGATGAATATTATGGTGGGAAGCACCATAAGCCTGACATGTGTTACACTATGACACCATCAGTGTTTTTATATATATAGGCTCAAGTAAAAGGGATAAAAGTTATACTTAGTGAAAAATTTCCCAACTCTAATTCACCATTATCGGTGCTGAGTATATTTTAAATTAGTCCTTTCATTTAGAACACATATTTATTAAATTTATTGATTAAGATAACAATAAAATGTTTAATAGTAGTTAGAAATGTAATGATCATGTTTGGTAACCTTTCACTCTATTGGATTAACCAATGGAAATCATGATTGCTAATCGATATTATTGTTGAATTATTATTGATAAAGAATATCTAATTAATGATTTACAGTAGATGGAAATATGGATTTGAATAAAATCACATTATTTAATAATTTGGACCTATGGGGTTTATTTATTTTATAGATAAAAACATAATTCATACCTACAAGTAAATACATACAAAATTCAGAATTGAATTTAAAAATTAGAATTGAATACATACCTGCAAGTATAACACATAATTCATACCTATAAGTAAATACATACATAAGTCAAAATTGAATACATACCTTCAAGTATAACACATAATTCATACCTGCAAGTAAATACATAATTTAATACATACCTACATGTATAACACATAATTCATACCTGCAAGTAAATACATAAAAAAATCAAAATTCAGAATTGAATACATACCTGCAAGTATAACACATAATTCATACCTAAAAGTAATTACATACAAAATTCATAATTGAATTAAAAATTAAATACCTGAAAGTAAATACATAAAAAATTCAGAATTTAATTCATAATTTAATACCTGAAAGTATACCACATAATTCAAAAGGTAATTAAATACATATAGAATTGAATTCAGAATTAAATTCAGAATTCAGAAGGCAATTACACTATGCAATTCAGAATTCTGAATTTAATTCTAAATTGAATACTTAAAGAATTGAATTGTGAATTATGAATAAAATACATTCATAATTGAATAATACCTACAAGTATAACACATAATTCATACCTACAAGTAAATACATATAGAATTCAGAATTGAATACATATCTGCAATTATAACTCATAATTCATAACTGCAAGTAAATACATATAGATTTAAAATTGAATACATACCTGCAAGTATAACACATAATTCACACCTTCATGTAAATACATAATTGATTACATGCATGAAAGTATAACACATAGTTCATAACTGAAAGTAAATACATACAAAATTAATAATTGAATTAAGTATTCAGAATTGAATACATACCTGCAAGTATAACAAATAATTCATACCTACAAGTAAATAAATACAAAATTCAGAATTGAATTCAGAATTCAGAATTGAATACATACCTGGAAGTATAACACATAATTCATAATTTCATGAAAATACATAAAAAATTCATAATTGAATTTAGAATTCATTACCCAAAAGTATAACACATAATTCAGAAGGTAATTAAATACATACAGAATTGAATTCCGAATTCAGAAGGCAATTACCCTGTGCAATACAAAATTCTGAATTGAATTCTGAATTGAATATATATAGAATTGAATTATGAATTATGAATACAATACATTCAAAATTGAATACATAATTATGTATTTTTTATACATAATTATGAATACATACAGAATTCTGAATTATGTATAGTGTATTCAATTCAGAATTCAATACATACAGAATTGTGATGAAGCTATGACTAATTATGTGATCATGGACCAATCTTATGAGTTTCCCCAACTATATATTTGTGGTTAGTATGATGTCTTTGGAAAATATAGATTTTACATGAACATGGAAGAGGAGTTCTTTACTTCCTCATTCTGGTGGAGGGAATATGTCATTTAGAAATTGGAAGATGAAGTATAATCACCTCTATGGGAAATTGTGTGAGGTGTAATTTTGGGATTCTAATGGAAGAGGATCACTGTAGTGTATTTATTATAGGGATCTAGGACACCCACATATATTTTTACCAAATCCACCATGCGCATTTCCATGATAAGGGAATATTGGATATCTTAGGAAATATTGTGAGCAGTTCACATGCCTGAGAAATGATTGTGCATTTGACTAAGTGATGGAATCGAAATTAAAGAGAATTGTGCGGAAATTGGATGAGTTATGGTCTCATGGTTGAGTAATAAGACATTGTTAAAAAGAGATTTTCGTACAAGTCCAAAAATCATACTCAAATTTTCTACCACCTATAGTTTTATTGGTTTGGGTGTTATAAACTATGAAAAATCAAAGTACAACATAGTGGAAAATGAAAAACCCAACATAAAAACTATTGGGTGTTAAAAAATGAAACCGAACACAACAAAAAGTACAATTTGAAAAAACTAAAAATCTAAAAATAGTGCATTGAGATTTAGATAAAAGCATAAAATGTCCAGAAGCATCAATTTGACACATGGAAGAAACAAATAACATGTAACACATCCTATTTCACAACACACCAACTCTTAACCTGGTAATTAATCATTTGTGATCTATCCCTAGGCCTCATTCCAATATTAATATCCATCTCAAACTTATTAGTGTTATTTCACATACATATGGACCAACCCATCAAATCGACATCACCAAACACAATGAAAGAAGCTGAAATAAATGGGGGTAGAAGAGATAAATCAGTTACAACGTACAAATTTGAAGTGAAAGAAAAAAAATTACTTGAATCAAAGATAAATCACTGGTTGGGAAGTAGGGTTCATTGTTTGGAGAGGTTTCATTTAGGATAAAATATTAGAGATGAGTTTTATAGGAAATGTGCTCGGGAATTTAGGTCGACAACCTGGAGATATCCGTTCGGGAGGGAGTGACTCACGAATCTCTCGGGAAGTAGGGTTAAAGGAGATCTTTGTCAGAGAAGGAGGAGAGATCTTCTCATGAATCGGTCAGGGATTAGGGTTTGAGGATATATCTATCAATGGAGGAGGGGATATGTGCTCAGGAATCGGTTGGGAAGGAGGGTTCTATTGGAGGAGATCTACAGATAATTGGGGTTTTTCCCAACAGTTATTAAAAATCATGGTTAAAGGATTGATATTCCAACGGTAAAGAAAAATTGTAGGAATTGGTTTAGAAATTCTATATATTTCCAAACAGTTTAGAAAAACCGTAAGGATAGGTTGAGAATTTGTATACCTTTCCCAACTATTTAGCAAAACTGTTGGGAAACCCCAATTTATATTAGCTATACCAATGGTTCACTAAAACTATTTGAAAAAAAGTGTTGGTAAATATTGGATTTCCACCAGTGAATAAACCTTGACACACCATAATAAAACCTAATAAAAACCAACTAAACCCCAATAAACAAAAAAATGCAAACAAACCATTAAAAAGCCCTAGAAAACTTAATAAACCATTATAAATTATATTAAAATTTAATAAACCATAAAAATTCTCACCAACACTAAAAACACGCTAATAAAACCTAAAAAGTCCTAACAACCCCTCATATATATTAACAAAAACTAAAAAACACTAATATACCCTAATAAAAACACCAACAAACCCTAGTAAACCCTAAAAATCCCTAATAGACCCTAATAAACACTACTCAACCCTAATAAACCCTAATAAAACCCTAAAGATACGTAATCAACCATAATTAAATCCTAAAAATACCTACCGACTCCTAATAAACCTTAACACACTATAATAAACCATAATAAACCCCGCTAAACCCTAAAAAACACAAATATACAATTAAAAATCCCTAAAAACCAATAATAAATGTAAATAAAACCTAACAAAGCTTAAAGCAGTAATAAACCCTAATAAACACTACTAAGCCCTAAAAACTCCTAATATACCCTCTTAAAAATTAATAAACCATAATGAATGAAATAAACCCTAATAAATCCTAAATATAACCAAATATACCATAATATACCATAATATACCATAATAAACCCAACTCAATCCTAATGAAACCCTAAAAATATCTAATAAACCCTAATAAACCTCAACACACCATAATAAACTCTAATAAAATCCTAATAACCCCCACCAAACCCTAAAAAACGCTTATATACCATTAAAACCCACTAAAACCCTAAAATACCATAATAAATTTTAATAACACCTAAAAATTATAAAAAATGGTAGTAAACCCTAAAAATACCACTAATAATAATAGTATTAATAACGCACATGCAGGTGCATATGCATGTCCATGGTTTAAATAGTAAATCATAACGCATGTGCACGTGCATATGCCTGTGCATTTTCATGTGAATGATAATAGATAATAAATTATCAATAATAACGCATGTTAATTACATGTGTATGTGCATGTGCATGTGAATGATAATAAATAATAACACTTATCCAAGTGCATGTGTATGTACATGTTCATGTGCATGTGCATGTTAATAAACAATAAATAATAACCAAGTCCACATGAATGTGGATTTTCCAGTGAATGATAATAAATAAAAAATAACAACACATGTGATTATAGAATAATGCACGTGCATTTCGTGTGCACGTGAATGCGAATAAATAATAATAACACATGTGATAATAGAATAATGCAAGTGCATTGCATTTTCATATGCGTGATAATAAATAATATATAATAACACATGTGCATGTGCATTTACATGTAATGATAATGATAATGACGTATACATGTTCATGGTAATAAATAATAAATAACAACACACATGCATGGGCATTTTTCTTTGATGATACAAACATAAATAATAATAATAATAATAATAATAGAATAATGCAAGTGCATTTCACATGCACGTTCATAGTAGTAAATAATAAATAAATTATAATAAATAAGAATTCACATGCATATGCATGTGAATTTACATTTGATGATAATATTAATAATACTAATCATAATAATAATAATAACAACGCATCCACGTGCATGGTAATAAATAATAAATAATAGTGCACAAGCATATGCATTTGAATGTGATAATGATAATAATAATGATAATAATAATAATAATAATAATAATATTAATAATTGGGATAATAAATACAATAATAAAAGAATAAAACAAGTGCATTTCATATGCACATGCGTGGTAATAAATAATTAATAATAATGCATGTGCATCTACATTTGCATGTGATGATAGTAATAATAACAACAGTAGTAATAATAGTAGTAGTGGTGGTGATAATAGTAGTAGTAGCAATGCATGTGATAATAGAATATTGCATGTGCATTACGTGTGCATGTGCATGGTAATAAATAATAACGTTCGTGCATTTCATTTTCATGTGATGATGATAATGATGATGATGATTATGATGATGATGATAATGATAATAATAATAATGCATGTGATAATAGAATAACACACGTGCATTGAATGTGCATGTATGGGCATTCGCATGTGCATTTCAATGTGATGATAACAACAACAATAACAACAACAACAACAACAACAACAACAACAACAACAACCACAACCACAATAATAATAATAACAATAATAATAACAAATCTTGTGATAATAAAATAACGTGGGTGCATTTCATGTTCATGTGCATGGTAATAAAAATATAATAATAACGCACATGCATGTTCATGTGCATCTGGATGAGAAGATGATGATAATAATATTAATAATAGTAGTAATAATAAGTTATAGTTGTTTGAAAAAATATCAAACAAGACAAATATGCTAGAAATGGGGTCTCGAAAAACATAACAAATCACAGAGTCATTGAAAAAGGAAAAAATTCTTCTTACGATGTCTATTTTTTCTCTTTGAATAGTCAAACTGATTCTCATGGAACGAACTATGATAAAAACAGGTGCCAGAGGCCGAACAGACACACAGATCAGAAGTAATGGTCATTTGAATTTGGTCTTTTTTTTGGAGTGGTATAACTGATATATCGAATATTTCTATGATCTTCTCATAGTTTCTACTTTGTTTGGTCTTCACTCATCTCACAATCTTCAATTTGAATTGTCATACCACTCAAATGGACACTCGAAGGAGAAGTTATTCTTATTTTAGTGACTTACGGGTTTCTTAGGTTTTTAGGCGCTAGGAGAGTTTCTCAATTTAAAACGACAATAACTTCTGATACGTGTGTTCATTTTGTCTCTACCACATATCAGATTGAATATTGTGAAAGGATACACGCTCTGGTAACCACTAGAACCCTTTCTGACATTCTTCAACCTGCAAAAAGACCCAAAATCCCTTTGGATGTTCAAAAGATTGGCTTCTGGTGTCCGTTTTGCAATAACTTCTTTAATGGGTGTCCGTTTTGCCTCTAGCACAAATCAAATAGATGTTTGAGACTAGACCTACACTACTATAACCATTGCAGCACAATCTCACATCCTTGAAGGCCTAAAAAGGTACTTAAACCCTCCAAAAGACCATAACTTCTACTCTGGGAGTCCATTTTGCCACTACCATATATCAAATCGAATCTTTCGAATAGATCTACACATCTATGACCAATAGGAACACCTTATCACGTTATTAATGTCCCAAAAGAGCCTTAAGTCCTCCAAATTACTATAACTTCTACTCTGGGTGACTGTTTCACCTCTACAACATATCAAATTGAAGCTTGCAACTAGCTCTACACATCTCTGACAACCATGAACAACTAAATAACCCTAAAAACCATGAATAACCCCATAAACACTAAAACCCATGAAAAACCATGAAAACCCCTGAAAAAACCTAATAAACCCTAACAAACACTAACAAACCCTACCAAACCCTACCAAACCCTAAAAAACACTAACAAACCCCCAAAACCCTAAAAAACATAACAACCCCTAACAAACTCTAACAAGCCCTAACAAGCACTAAAAAACCTAAAAACACTATGAAACCCCAATAAACCCAAACAAATCGAAGAATCCCTAAAAACTCCTAAGAAACCATAAAAAATCCTAAAAACCCCTAAAAACCCTAAAAAAACCTAAGAAAACCTAAGAAACACTAACACACCATTAAAAACCCTAACACACCCTTAGAAACCCGAATACACCCTTAGAAGCCCTAGAACACCCTTTAAAACCCCAACACACCCACAAAAACCCTAAGACAACATTAGAAACCCTTAGAAACCATACCACACCCTTAGAAACCCTAACTCACCCATAAAAACCCTAACCTACCCTTAGATACCCTAACACATCTTTAGAAACCCTAACAAACCCTTATACACCCTAATCACTCTAATAAGCACTAATAAATCCTAAAAAACCCTACCAACCAATAATAAACCATAATAAACCCTAATAAACCCTAAATCCCACTACTTAACCATAATAAACCCTAGTAAATCGTAAGAAACCCTTAAAACCATATTAGACCCCAATGAAAGCTAAAAAATAACCAAAAACCCAAATATACTACAAAAATTCTATTAAAACATCCAAGATGCTAATTATCACAAAAACCCATAACAAACCTGGCAAAACATGACCAAACCTGAAAAAACCCCTAAAAAACCCAAAAAACACAAAAAACCTAAAAAACCCAAAAACCCTAAAAAATCCTAAAAACCCTAAAAACTCTAAAAACCCTAAAACCCCTAAAAACATGAAAAAACCCAAAAAAACCCTAAAACAAACCTTAAAACCCTAAAAAATTCTAAAAAAAACCTCAAAAATGCTAAAAACCTAAAAACCACCACAAACGCTAAAAAACCCCTAAAAACCTAAAATGCCTAATAAAACCATAACCAACCCTATAAAACCCTTAAAAACACTCCCCCCCAGAAAAACCTAAAAACCTCAAAAGAAACCCTATTGCACGATAAATAACCCTAATGAACCCTAAAAACCTAAAGAACCATAAATTCACTTACAACACTACATTTTGTTTGAAAAGAAAGATTCATTAATGTCGAAGATCAGCGAACGTACAATCGTAAATCCATAAAGGGAATTGGTACAGACAGATCTGGTTAACATCATAGGGGATTGAGGCCGCCAACTGATGGGAAGCATTGTTTCCTTCCCCTTTAGTAAAGGAGAAAGTGCAGATTGAGATGCTTTGACGGAGAGAAAGGATTCTCCTAATGAGGGATCCAAAAGACTGGAGGCTGTCATTGTTGAAATTGATAGAATTGATAAGGGTGAGACAGTCTGATTCGAGGTTGATTTTGTCCCATCCGCAATCCTTGGTGAGCATCATAACTGTAAGGATGGAAGTAGCCTCGGCCCCCACAGGTTCCCAAAAAGCAAAGTGTGCTTCATGTTTGGCCTCAATGACTTTCCCCTAATGATTCAGGGCCAGGATGATGAGGGCGATTGGCCCATCCTAGGGGAGAGACACATCCACATTAATATTAAGAATCCACTCACTTGACGGACACCAATGAGAGGGAAAAGAAGGTGTTCCAAAGGGCTTTTTCTGCCCATTGTGGTGCTTCAAGCCCTCAATCCACAAAAAGGACCATTCATTCCAGAGTTCGGGGGTTTTGTGAACATGGTTGAATGTTTCCTCGTTGTGAAGGACCCAAATGATCCAGTCCAGGGTGCAAAGTGAACCCGCATTAGCTGACGAGAAGGAGGATCACCATCACATCAGGAAGGATGGTAGGTCAGAGGACATGGCCAGTGAAGTGTCTAAATAAGAACCCCATTTGTTTCATATTTCCATAGCCCCTGGGCACAGGATGAGGGTGTGAAAGGTAGATTCTAGGACGTTTGAGCAGAAAGGGCAAGAATTTTCACTGGAAATATGCCGGAAGGCGAGAAGGCTCATGGTAGGAAGGGTGCATGTGCACACCTTCCACCAAAAGTGGAGGATTTTTGGGGGGATGTTGAGTTTTCAAATTGAATTCCAGGGTCCCCCATCCCAATCGACTGATTGGTTACTTTTGGAGAGCTGGTATCCGGACGTCACTGTGTAGGATCCCGACAGGTCATTGATCTAGAAGAGATTGTCAGGGCCTGTGTCTAGGACCCAAGGGGTACTCCGGATAATTCTTGTTTCTCTTTCATTGAACCATGCGTGAATATTCTCTAGACACCATCCATGACCCTGATCAGAAAAGAGGCACCATACAGTGACATCTTTAAACCCTAGTTGGGCAGGGGATGAGGCCCGTATACCTTCCTCATCAATAAGCCAAGGATCAGTCCAAATGTTATCAGTTTTTCCATTCCCAATCCTCCGTCCTAGCCCTTTTTCCAGGAGACTTTGGGCCCCCTAAATGCTTCTCCAAAGGAAACATGGATGGGGGCCAAGAGACGAGACGTGGAAGTCCTTATAGGGAAAGTATTTATCATGGATTAAGCGCACATACATAGATGATGGATGGTTAATCAGGCGCTAACCATTCTTAACTAACAGTGTATCATTGAAATGAAAGAGATTCTAGAATCCCATACCTCCCTCAGACTTGGGTTTGCATAATTTCTCCCTGGAAATCCAGTGGTTTATATTCCTTCCATCATTCTTCCCCCACCAGAATTTGGTTGTGTGTGTGTGGATCATGTTGACAACAGCCATCAGAATCTTACACAGGAACATAAAATAGCTGGGGTTAGACTAGAAGACGGATTTAATGAGGATCTCCATACTGGATTTGGGAATCTTTTTGGGGTCCATCCTTGAATATTCTTCTCAATCCTGTCTATCATGGATGCAAAGATTTATTTTTTGGTGCATCCAATAACCGTGGGGAGCCCGAGGTACTTCTGGTGTTTCTCGACCAAATGGAATCTTGCAAATTCAAAGATTTCTTCTTTCTTGGAAGGAGGTACCCCTGCGCTGAAGGAGATTTCCAAATTTCCGTGATTAATTGACTGACCGGACGCCCACTTGTACTGTTGGATCTCATGGATAATTACCCAGAATTCAATAGTGGTTGCTCTGGAGAAAAGGAGGCAGTTGTCGGCGAAGAAAAGATGCGAAACTGATGGACTTACATGGCACACCATTTCCCCATGTAAAGATTTAGAGGATGCAGCCCTAGAAATAAGGTTAGAAAAAACATCAGCCATCAAGATAAAGAGAATGGGGGAGAAGGAATCTCCCTGACGAAGGCCCTAGTATGGGTCGAACCCTCAGGTGATCTCCCCATTGACCTTGATTTGTAAAGGGACTGTTGAGACCCAGTGCATGACCATATCTAACCATTTATAATAGAATCCCATTTTCAGCATTACGTCTCTGAGGAAGTGACATTCCACTTTATCATAGGGCTTAGTCATATCCAGTTTCCGAGCCATGGTTCCTCTTTTCGTAGTGGAGTGTGTTTTCATGGATTGGAACACTTCAGGGGCCAAAATTGCATTATTAGTGATCAGTCTCTTGGTCACGAAGGCACTCTGGTTTTTCGAGATGATATCATGTAACCCAGGACGCAACCAATTAACAAAGATCTTTGAGAAAATTTTGAAAGAGACATTACATAGGTTGATAGGTCTGAAGTTAGGGACCGCCATAGGTTTCTTTTTTTAGGGAATGAGGACGAGGACAGTTTTGCTGATGGAGGAAATGCTCGTATTCCCAGACAAAATATTCCTCATCAAATTTCAGATTTCAGGACCGATAATGTGCCAGTATTGTTTGAAGAAGAGGGCATGGAAACCATCTGGGCCTAGGGATTTAGTGGGGTGGATATGATTTAGAGCTAGACGTACCTCCTCGTCTGTCACATCTTTGGTGAGTTGCTGATTGATCTCATCGGTGATCACAAGTCTAATGCAATCCTCCACCTTAGCAGAAATAAGAGGAGTTCATGATGAGAAGTGGTCCTAGAAGTAACAGGTCAAAGATTCATGGATTCCATCAGTGTTAGAGACTTTTCTACCATCTGGTTGAGATATGCATGTAATATAATTCCTCCGGTACCTAGATGAAGATTTTTGGTGAAAATATTGTGTATTAGCATCCCCTTCAGTAATGTGGGTGTCCCATGCCCGCATATACCAAAAGCTTTCCTTGAAGTGAAGGGCCGCATCCAGATCTTTTTGAGCATCACTGATAAAAAAGAGATTGCAGTTATACGGGGGTTACTTGAGAAGGTTATGCAGTTTCCTTTCAAGGAATTCACAGAACCTATTATGATGAAAGAATTTCTTGTTGCTCCAAGACCACAGATCAGATGCGACCTATTTGAGATTGAGTCAAACGTCTGTGTGATTACTCTTCCATCTTGATTGGATAACATATTTGCATTCCTTTTCTTTTGACCAGAAGCTTTCAAATCTGTAGGGTCTGTTGGAATGCATCTTCCATTCTCCGTGACTGCAGTCAATGAAAATTGGTCTGTGGTCTGAGCATTTGAGTGTCAGGTGGCCAATGTGCAACATAATGAAGAGATATTTCCAATCTGTTGATCCCAGAAATCGGTTAAGTCGTTCAGCAATGTGGCTTCCATCTGTATTAACCTGGAACCGTGTGAAAGGATTACCTGCGCGTAACCAAGATCGATCAGGTCCGCCATAGAGACCGTATCCTTAAAATTTGACATCGAAGAAGATGTTTGGAAAGTTCCACATATTTTTTCCTTATGAAACATAATCTCATTGATGTCCCCTCTAAAGAGAATAGGGCTCGGAAGATCATGACGCAGCTTGCAGAGAAGATCCCACAATTTCCACTTCTCGTTATGGGATGACCAACCATAGAATCCCACGAAAGTCCATAGAGGGGTGTGGTCTGCATGAATAATCACAGCCACATGGTGTGAGGAGAAGGAAAAGATCTTAACATCGACAAAATACTTCCAAAGGAGACAGATTCCCATGGAGTGGCCTTTTCAAGAGATCGGGAGGTAGCCTTGGAAGCCGCATATCAGAGTAATGCTTGTGGTGTCCTTGTTTTCCTGTATGGTTTCGGACATAAAAACCATGTCGGGGTGACTTTGGCACAATTGTGCTGGAGGATGAGAACCGTTCGTGGGTTTCCAAGCCCATGACAGTTGCAACATAAGACAATCATTGATCTATGTAGGGCTGGGTCTTACCCACCTCTGCCTTTGAGACCTTCGAACTTGTTTTTCCACCCATTATTTTCCATCTTTTAGGGTAGTCCCCTGCTGATAGGCTTGTTTCAATTCATCTTTTAAGTCCATCGAGTTTAGGGTCTTCCAGTTTACTGTCTCTTTATTCTCGTTGCACCCTTTTCCAAGTACGACGGATTATTGGGCCTGGTGGTGAAGTTCATTTCTTTCTATCTTTATCATGTGTTAGGATGTATGCCATGGTCATTTATAGATTAGGGTCAGGATCTAGTGGTTCAGTGTGTATATGCTTTGGTCTCGAGCTTTGTGTTGGATGATCATTTGGTGTATTCACCAGCTCTGGAAAAGTTGAGATGGTGTCCTTCAGGGGGGAAGGATAAATGCAGTTTTTCCCGTGATTGGTTGATCTCTCTTTAGGGAATTCTGGTGGTCCAAGCATGATGATTTTTCCATGTTCAGTTTCCTCCTGTCCTGTGTGGGCCAACGTGAGACGTTCGTGGTCATTTTTTTTTTCTGACTCAGGGATGAATACATATCTAGTTGTTTTGGATCAATGTCGTGGGCCATATTGTAGAATGATATTACATGATCCATTATCATGCTTTGAGACACACGCTCTTTCTAGATGGCTGAGACATCCATAAAAGATGCAGATGATTGGGAGTTTCACAAATTTAAATTATATCTAATTGTTTGCGTCGTCGAGATTCAGAAACATGCCCCTCATCAGTGGTTCCAGAACTTCAATATCTACTCTAGTCCGAACCTCAAGTCCCCATTGGATAGGGTCTGAGCAGTCCCATTCAAGGAATTGGCCAATGCAGTCCTTGATTTCTCTCATTACATGTTTTGTTCGCACATGAAGAGGGATTCCTTTGATGCATATCTAGAAGGGGGAACGCACGAGCTTAATGTGCTAGATATCATCCCCCCCTTTGAATTCTTCCATGAGGAGGAGTTGGTTATCAATGGACCACGACCTACCTCTAAGGATTTTATCTCCATCTCTCTCATTGAAGAACTCGAAGACAAAGCGATTGTTCCCCGCTTCTCGAATGGCCACTCCGGCATCCAATTCCAAAGATTCTGGAGTGTGTTTTTTATTCCCCCCTGGCTGACTGAGATACTTTCCACAAACATTAGAACAACCAGCGGAGACATGCATTTTTTAAAGAGTGTATATTTATTTCTACGAACCTCGATAGCCTCTTTCTCTTTGGCCGTTAGGGATATCCTCTTCCATAGGTTCACTAAATCTTCCTCCATTGATCAGTGCACATGGGATGGAGAAGCTCTCCAAGAAAAAGCCCGGTGTTCTGCACTCCTTGGGTTGACAAGAGGTTGTTAGTTGTCTCAACTGACCGGGCTACACGGCAGTGCCCCCCTCTCTTCTGGGGAACCACAAAAAGAAATTCACAGCACGCGCCTTGGCCTAAAGAAAAAAACCTAGGCCCGTCCCAGCCAAAAAAACTTCCAAACAAGGCCCATTCCAAAAAAAGGCCCCCAGAACAGACACCCCAGTATGTGGCCACCATCCACGAAGAGGCTTTGTGGGAAAAGCTTTCATGAAAAAGCCTCCATAAAGAGGCTTCGCGATCAGTGCTTCCACGAACACCACTCTCTAACAACATGATCTCTCCATGAATCACTTCCGCTTGTGCTGAAAGGCTCACCGCGGCAATAACTTCGCGAGCTCTCTTCGCGAGTCAATCACAAAGCTCGCTGAGGGATTCACCATCGTTCCTAGGGCCATTGTGAACCAGGTTTCCTTCACATCACTCTCTGCAAATCAGGTTCTCTTCACACCACTCTCCGCGAAACACATCGACCACCACGGAATGGAACCACCAGCGGTTTATTCGCAGCCTCCCTTCACGGCTGGGTCTTCGTGAGTCAGTCACAACACTCGCCGAGGGATTTGTATTCATTCCAGGATATCCATGAACTAGGTTTCCTTCACACCACCCCTGTTCAGAAATTCGACCTCCATTCATACGTGATGTAGGAATGTTTTTTTGTGGTTAGTGCCTTCGAGATCCAGGTTTCCAAAAGAACACATGGATCTGCAGACTGATTGAGGGTTTGAGAACAGGTTCCACCCCCAAAAACCAGATTTGGCATCGGTGGAGGAAGAATTTATTGTGAAGGTCTTCGTGACATTGGGAAAGAATAGATGTTGATTGATTTCGAAAGCCAGGAAAAGAAACACCGATTCCTCTAAAAAAACACTTATCCCTCTGAAAACCAGGAGGCAGGGTTCAGAATCAAGCAAGGAGAGCTGATGTCGGAAATCTGTCCTACCTCACCACAGAGTAACCAAAGGAGGGACATGGATCCGAAAATGGGAATCTCCGAGGAAGATAGAGCCCACCTGCACAATGTTACATAAACCCTAACAATTGCTACAAAAAACTGAAAAATGCTTCAAAACCCACAAAACGCAACAAAATCACAAAAAACGTTAAAATAACCCTAACAAAGCATAAAAAATCCAAACACACCCATAAAACCCAAAAAAATCCTAAAACCCCAAACAACTCAAACAAACCAAAACAAACCCTAAAAACCCTAACAAAACCTAGAAACCCCTAAAAACCACTAATAACACCTAAGAACCACTAATAATCCCTAATGACCCCTAAAACCCACTATTAAACCCTAAAAACCCTAATAAACACTAATAAATTGTAATAACCTGTAATAAACGCTATCAAACTCTATTAGAACCTAATAGATGCTAAAAAAGCCCTAAAACCCCTAATATACAATAAAAAAACTATTAAACCATAATAAATCCTAATAATCACTAAAAACCCCAACAAACCCAACACAACGCTACAAAAAGCTCCAAATAATAGCCTACAAAACCCTACAACCCCCTAATAAACCCTAAAAACCCCTAATAACCCCAAAATAAATCGTAACAAACCTTAATAAGCCCAAATAAATTATATAAAATGCAAACCACGCCAAATAAATTGTAACGAACGGAAACAAACCATAACAAACACCTAATAAACTACAATAAACCCTAACAAATCATAATAAACCCTAATAAATTGTAATAAACCCAAAGAACACTAAAAACCATAAAGAACCCCAAAACAATTTCTAAAACACATTATATAAACCCTAAAACCGCTATTATTCCCAAAAAACCCAAAAAACACACTAAAAACCTTAACAACCCCTATCAATCCTAAAAAAACAAATAAACCCATAAAACCCCCAAAAAACCATTAAAATGCCATCAGATACCATAAAAATCATAAACACATGTTAACAACCCTTAAAAACCCTAAAAACACTAAAAACCATAAACAACCATTAAAACCGTAAAAATGGCTTCAAGTAGATACATAAACCCTAATAAAACATTAAAGATACCGACTCAACCATAATAAAACCCTAAAAATACCTACTCAACACTAATAAACCATAACACACCATAATAAACCATAATAAATCCCACTAAACTGTACAAAATGCAAATATACCATTAAAAAGCCCAAAACCCCCTAAGAAATGCTAACAAAACATAACAAAGACTAAAAGCGCTAATAAACCTAAATAAACACTACTAAACACTAAAAAACCCTAATATACACTCATAAAATTAATAAACAATAATAAACCCTAATCAATCCTAAACATACCCAAATATACCATAATATACCATAATATACCCTAATAAACCCAACTCAATCCTAATAAAACCCTAAAAATACCTAATAAACCCTAATAAACCTTGACACAAAATAATAAACCCTAATAAAATCTAATAACCCCCACTAAAGCCTAAGAAATTCTAATATACCATTACAATCCCCAAAAACCCTATCAAACCATAATAAATGTTAACAACACCTAAAAATCATAAAAAATAAAAGTAAACCCTAAAAATACCTCTAATAATAATAGTAGTAGTGACGCACATGCATGTGCATATGCTTGTGCATGGTTTAAATAATAAATCATAATGCACATGCATGTGCATATGCCTACACATTTGCATGTGAATGGTAATAAATAACTAATTATAAATAATAATGCATGTGAATTTCATGTGTTTGTGCATGTTCATGTGAATGATAATAAATAATAAATAATTACGCACATACAAGTGCATGTTCATGTGCATGGTAATAAACAATAAATAATAACCATGTCCACATGAATGTGCATTTTCAAGTGAATGATAAAAAATAATAAATAATAACACATGTGATTATAGAATAATGCACGTGCATTGTGTGTGCACGTGCATTAGAATAAATAACATTATCACATGTGATAGTAGAATAACCCAAGTGAATTGCATTTGCATGTGCATGATAATAAATAATATATAATAACGCACGTGCATGTGGATTTGTATGCAATGATAATGATAATGACGCAAGCACGTGAATGGTAATAAATAATAAATAACAACACACGTGCTTGTGCATTTTTATTTGATGATACAAACAATAAAAAAACAACAACAACAATAATAATAATAGAATAACGCAAGTGCATTTAGTGTGAACGTGCATAGTAGTAAATAATAAATAAATAATAATAAATAATAATGCACATTCATGTGAATGTGAATTTAAATTTGATGATAATATTAATAATACTATCATGACGCAGATGCTGGGGAGGGGCAGTTCCTTGTAGATAATCTGGTTGAATTCCCCAAGACCTTCTGGTCATGTAATATCTTAAGTCTACGGGCCTTTTAATCTCAAAGCCTACGGGCCTTGTAAGGGTTCCCCCTCATCCCTTGAAAGGGGGGTTATCAAAAATCAATAAAAATTAATCCATTCGGGCCATTCGGGTAAATTGTAATAATAATAATAATAACACATGCACGTTCCTGTTAATAAATAATAAATAACAACACACATCCATGTGCATCTTCATGTGATAATGATAATAATATTGATAAAGGTAATAATAATAATAATAATAATAATAATAATTATAACTGTGATAATTATAATAATAAAAATAATAAAAATAATAATAAAAGAATAATACAAGTGCATTTCATATGCACATACATGGTAATAAATAATAAATAATAACGCATGCGCCTATACATTTTCATGTGATGATAGTAATAATAACAATAGTAGTAATAATAGTAGTTGTGGTGGTGATAATAGTAGTAGTACTAATGCATATGATAATAGAATATTGCATGTGCATTACATGTGCATGTGTATGGTAATAAATAAAAACTCTCGTGCATTGCATTTTCATGTGATGATAATGATAATAATAATAATAATAATAATAATAATAATAATTTTAATAATATTAATAATAAAAACGTAGGTGATAATTGAATAATGCACGTTCATGGAATGTACGTGTATGTGCATTTGGATATGCATTTTCATGTGATGATAACAACAACAACAACAACAAAAACAACAACAACAACAACCACAATAATAACAATAACAATAACAACGCAGGTGGTAATAAAATAACGTGTTTGCATTGCATGTGAAGGTGCATGGTAATAGAAATATAATAATAACACACGTGCATGTGAATGTGCATTTTCATGAGATGATGATAATAATATTTATAATAACAAAAATAATAAGTTATAGTTGTTTGAAAAAACAGCAGATAGGACAAAAGTTCTTGAAATGGTGTCTCGAAAAACCTAAAAACCATAGTCATTAAAAAAGAAATAACTTCTTATTCAGGTGTCCATTTCTGCTCTGTGAATATTCAACCTAAATCTCATGGAATGAACTACAATAAAAACCAGTGTCGGAAGCCGAATAGGCACACAAATCATAAGTTATGGCCGTTTAAAGAAAATTTTGACAAGGATCTGGGCATGGAAATGGATTTTTGGAGGCCTTCTGATGGGTTTTTGGAATTTTAGGGTACAAAACAAGACTTCAACTTTGTTAATGTTATCCTTCTTCATATATCTCCTCGCTGCCTTCAATTTGATATGTTGTAGAGCATAAACGGACAACCGGAGTGAAAGTTATGGCCGTTTGAAGTTGGACTTTTTTTGGAGTGGTATAACTAATAAGTATTCTATTTCATTGATCTTCTTAAAATTTTGATTATACATGGTCCTCACTCATCTCAAAATATTATATTTTACTAGTCACAGTGCTCAAAAAGATACCCTAATGAGAATTTCTGCCTATTTTAGTGAGTTGCATGTTTCTTAGGTTTCTAGGCGCTAGGGGGGGTTCTCAATTTAAAACGACAACAACTTCTACTATGTGTTTTGATTTGGAGATACCACATATAAAATCAAATATTGTGAAAATATACACACTCTGGTAACCACTAGAACCCTTTCTGGCATTCTTCAACCCCCTAAAAGACCCAGAATCCCTTTGGATGGTCAAAATATTGGCTTCTGGTGTTCGTTTTGCAATAACTTCTTCTATGGGTGTCCGTTTTTCCTCTACCACATATCAAATTGAAGCTTGAGACTAGACCTACACTCTTATAAACATTGAAGCACCTTCTCACATCCATAAAGGCCCAAAAAGGTACTTAAATCCACCTAAAGATCATAACTTCTACTCCGGGAGTCCGATTTAGCACTACCATATATCAAATCAAAGCCTTTGACACGATCTACACATCTTTGGCCAGTGGGAACACCTTATCATGTTCTTAAAGACCCAAAAGGTCCTTATGTTCTCCAAATGAGCATAACTTCTACTATAGGTGTCTGTTTCACCTCTACCACATATCAAATTGAAGTTTGTGACTAGCTCTACACTTCTGTGACAACTATGAACAACTAAATAACCCTAACAAACCATGAATAACCCCATAAACACTAAAAACCATAAAAACCCCTAAAAACTGTAACAAACCCTAACAAACCCAAACAAACTCTAAAACCCTAACAAACCCTAACAAACCCCCCAAACCCCTAAAAAACATAACAAACCCTAAAAAACTCTAACAAACCCTAGCAAGCCCTAACAAACCCCAAGAAGTACGATGAAACACCAATAAACACAAAAAACTCGAAGAAACCCTAAAAACACCTAAGAAACCATTAGAAACCCTAACATAACCCTAGAACCCTAAAAACCCTAACAAAACCCGAAGAAAACCTAAGAAAAACTAGCACACCCTTAGAAACCCTAACACACCCTTAAAAACCCTAACACACCCTTAAAAACCCTAACACACCCTTATAAACCCAAGGACACCCTTAGATACTCCAACGCACCCATAAAAACCCTAACACAACCTTAGAAAACCTTAGAAACCATAACACACCCTTAGAAACCCTAACCTGTCCATAAAAACCCTAACCCACCCATAAAAACCCTAACACACCCTTAGAAACCCTAACAAACCTTTAGACACCCCAAATCACTCTAATAAGAACTAATAAATCCAAACAAACCCTACCAACCAATAATAAACCATAATAAACCTTAATAAACCCTAAATCCCACTACTAAACCCTAATAAACACTAACAAAACGTAATAAACCCTAAAACTCTATTAGACCCCAATAAAAGCTACAAAATACCTAAAAACCCAAATATTCAACCAAAATGCTATTAAAGCATTTTAAAAGCTAATATTCACAAAAAACCCCAAACAAACCAGGAAAGACCTGAAAAAACCCTAAAAATACCATAAAATCCCAAAAATCCCTAACAACCCTAAAAACCCTAAAAACCCTAAAACCCCTTAAAACCGAAAAAACCAAAAAAACCCCAAAATACCCAAAATACCCTAAAGAACCTCAAAAACCCTAAAAAACGACTAAAGACGCTAAAAACCCTAAAAACCCTAAAAATTCCTAAAAAAAATCCTAACCAACCCTATGAAACCCTTAAAACCCTAAAACCCCCCTAGAAAACCCTAAAACCCTCAAAAGAAACCCTAATACACCCTAAAGAACCCTAAAAAACCCTAAAAACCCTAAAGAACCCTAAAGAACCACTAAAGCCACTAACAACACTACATGAACCCTAACAATTTCTACAGAAACTGGAAAAATGCTTCAAACCCCACAAAATGCAATAAAACCCAAAAAATGCTAATATAACCCTAACAAAGCATAAAAATCTAAACACACTCATAAAACCCAAAAAAATGCATAAAACCCCAAACAACTCAAGAAAACCATAACAAACCCTAAAAACAATAACAAAACCTAGAAATCCCTAACAACCACTAATAACCTCTAAGAACCACTAATAAACCCTAATAACCCCTAAAACCCACTATTAAATCCTAAAACCCTAATAATCACTAATAAATCGTAATAACCTATAATAAACCCTAAGAAACTATATTAGACCCTAATGAATGCTATAAAATCCCTAAAACCCCTAAGATACAATAAACACACTATTAAACCATAATAAACCCTAATAATCACTAAAAACCCAAACAAAACTGACAAAACGCTACAAAAAGCTCTAATTAATAGCCTAAAAAACCCTACAACCGGCTAATAAACCCAAAAAACCCTAATTACCCAAAATAAATCTTAACAAACCCTAACAACCTAAAATAAATCGAAACAAATCCTAACAATGCCAAATAAATCGTAAGAAACAGAAAAAACCATAACAAACCCCTAATAAACCCCAATAAACACTAACAAATCATTATAAACCCTAATAAAATTGTAATAAACCCAAATACACGTTACTAAATCCTAATAAATAAAATAAACCTTAATAATCCCTAATAAATCCTAAATAACCCTAAAAAAGTTTGATAAACCCTAGAAAAAGCTATTAATGCCTACAAAAGCCCAATAAAACCCTAATATACAATAAAATGCGCTAATAAATTGTAACAAATCCTAAAGAACACTAATAAACCCTTAAGAACCCTAATAAACCCTAAAGATCCATATTTAACTCTAAAGAACACTATAAAAACCCTAAATAACCCAAAAAAGTTAAAACACATCATATAAACCCTAAAAACTACTACAATACCCAAACAAACCCTAAAACACAATAAAAATCCTAAAAACTCCTATCAATCCCAAAAAAACAAATAAACCCATAAAACCCCCCCAAAACCATTAAAAAGTCATCAGATACCATAAAAATCATAAACACCTGTTAACAACCCATAAAAACCCAAAAATACACTACAAACCATAAACAGCCATTAAAACCCTGAAAAAGGCTTAACATAGATACATAAACCCTACAAACATTAAATAAACCCTAAAAAATAAAACAAAAAACCCTAAAAAAGCAACATAAAACAGAAAACACAACATAAACCCAAAAACGATATATATACCCTAAAACCACTACAGAAACCCTAGATCTGTAACATAAACCCTAAAAAACATAGCATAAACCCTAAAAAACGCTACATAAACATTAAAAAATGCTACATAAAACCTAAAAACACAATATAAACCCAAAAAAACTACATGAACCTTAAAAACGATACATCAACCCTAAAAATGCAACATAAATGCTACATCACCTGTAAAAACACTACATGGACCCAGAAAACACAACATAAACCCTAAAAAAATTCTACATGAATCCTAAACCCTAAACACGCTACAAAACCCCTAAAAACGTTACATAAACCCTAAAAATGATACATAAAATCTAAAACTGCTAAATAAACCCTAAAAATGCTACATAAACACTAATAATGATACATTAACTCTAACAACACTACACAAACCCTAAAAAATGCTACAAAAACTCTTAGGACCCTTCAAAACCCTCAAAAAATATTAAAGCCTAATATACCATAATATAAAAAATTAAACCCTAATAAAGCCCTAATAAACCCCTAATAAACTCTAATAATCCCTAAAAACACCTTATAATCCCTAAAACCCCTAAGAAACTCTACTCAACCCTAATAAAACCCCAAAAATACCTAATAAACACTAATAAATGATAGCAAAACATAATAAACCCTAAAAACACATTAAGAAAACCTAAACAACCCAAACCAACCCTAATATACTCTAAGAAACACTAATAAACCCTAATAAACCCCAAATAAACCCTAAAAAGCCCTAATAAACCATAAATAATGTCAAATAAACCCAATTCAACCCTAACAAATCTTAACCCACTATAATAACCACTAATAAAACCCTACAAAACCCTAATGAAGAAAAAAACGCTAGTATACCTTAAAAAATCTCAAGAAACCCTGATAAACTCTAATATACCCTAATAAACCCTAAAAATGATCACAAAAAATAACAAAATGATCACAAATAATAAAAACGTGTTATATTACCTAAAACGACCTAAAAACTCTAATATAACATAATAAAGACAAAAAAGGCTAATATTCCTTAAAAATCCATAGAAACACTATTAAACCACAAGAAACTCTAATATAACCTTAGAAAACCTAAAAACACTCTCAAACAAAAACAAAATGCTCACAAACAATAAAAACGAGTTATATTATCAAAAAAGACCTAACACTAATATAACCTAATAAAACAAAAAACTAATAAACCCCTAACAAACCCTAATAAACCCTAAAAATCCCTAATAAACCATAATAAAAACTAATAAACCATAATAAAACCCTAAAAATACCTTCACAACCCTAATAAACCTTGACACACCGTAATAAAACCTAATAAATCCCAACTAAACCCAAATAAACAAAAAAAACGAAAACAAACCATTAAAAAGCCCTAGAAATCCAAATAAACCATAATAAATTCTAATAAAGCATAATAAACCATAAAGAATGCTCATAAACACTAAAAAACCCTAATAAAACATAAAAATTCCTAACAACCTCTCATATATATTAAAAAAACTAAAAAACACTCATATATCCTAATAAAAATAGTAACAAACACTAGTAAACCATAAAATTACCTAACAAACCATAATAAACCATACTCAACCCTAATAAAACCATAAAGATACCTACTCAACCCTAATAAAACCCTAAAAATACCTATTCAACCATAATAAACCTTTACACACCATAATAAACCATAATAAACCCCACTATACCCTAAAAAAATTATACCATTAAAAATCCCTAAAACACCTAATAAATTCTAGTAAAACCTAACAAAGCTTAAAAGCACTAATAAACCCTAATAAACACTATTAAACCCTAAAAACCCCTAATATACCCTCTTAAAAATTAATAAACCATAATGAACCCTAATAAACCCTAGTAAATCCTAAACATAACCAAATATACCATAATATACCATAATGTACCCTAATAAACCCAACTAAATCATAATAAAACCATAGAAATACCTAATATACCCTAATAATCCTTCACACACCATTATAAACCCTAATAAAATCTTAATAACCCCCACCAAACCAAAAAAATGATAATATACAATTAAAAACCCTAAAACCCTAACAAACCATAATAAATGTTAATATCACCTAAAAATCCTAAAAAATGCTAGTAAACCTTAAAAATACCACTAATAATAATAGTAGTAATAACACACGTGCATGTGCATATGCATGTTCATGGTTTAAATAATATATAATAACGCACGTACATGTGCATATGCCTGCGCATTTGCATGTGAATGATAATAAATAATAAATAATAAATAATAACGCATGTGAATTGCATGTGTATGTGCATGTGAATTTGAATGATAATAAATAATAAATAATAATGCACATACAAGTGCATATGCATGTGCATGTCCATGTGCATGGTAAAAAACAATAAATAATAACCAAGTCCACATGAAAGTGCATTTTAATGTGAATGATAATAAATAATAAATAATAACACATGTGATAATAGAATAACGCACGTGCATTGCGTGTGCACACTACTACAAAAAAAAAGCCTTTATCAGTGCTAGAAAACTGCATTAACAGCGCTAAAAAAGCATTGTTAATCAAGGCGAGGATATAAGGCGGTTCCCTTTTATCAGCCCTTAGAAAAGTGCTGATGAAGGATCCTTTTATAAGCGCTAAAAAAGCGTTGATAAAAGAACCCTTAATCAGTGCTTTTTTAACACTAATGAAAGGGGACTTTTATCGGTGCTTCTAAAAACCACTGATAAATGTCAAAAAAAATAAAAAAAATTTTATATAATGCATGGGGGAGCATTTAACAGCACTTGAACCCCCCCTTTAACAGCTCTAGGCGGATCCCCCTCAATCTCTCACACGCACTGCCCTTCCCGCGCATACCCCACACTTGCGCACCTCCTTGCTTCCACCCGAACTTGAACTCGTGACCTCCCCCCTTGCGTGCCTGCACCTTTACCACTAATCCATTTCGTTTTTCCTCTATTTAAGGATATATCTATTTATTTATATATATAATTATATTTATTTTTATATTAATATATATTCATATTAATATAAATATATTTAGTTATATTAATACAAATATATTTATTCATATATTAGTATATATATATTCATTCTTATATTAATATATTTTTATATTAATATGTTTTCTATCCGTATATTTATTTTTATATTAATATATATTAATAAGATTAGTTTTAATTACATTTATAAAATATGTTTTTTGTGTGTGTTTATAAATAATTAAATATATACATATATACAACACACACACACACACATATATATATATTTACGAATAAATACATATATATGTGTATTTGAAAATCCATAGAATGTTAAAATGACTATAACATCTAATCTAGAAGCCTGCTTTAACTCCACAACTAGTCCAATCGATGAAAATGAAACAATCTCCGATATGATATGTAGTACAGGCCTAACGGACATCCGGATCACAAGTTATACTTGTTTGAGTGTTAAAAAATCATGGTATCCCAACTAAAGCCACTAACAACGCTATATAAACCCTATCAATTTCTAAAAAACCCCCGAAAAATGCCTCAAAAGCCACAAAACTCAACAAAACCCCAAAAAATGCTAAAATAACCCTAACAAAGAATTAAAAATCCAAACACACCCATAAAACCCAAAAAATGCGTAAAATACCAAACAACTAAAACAAACTGTAATAAACCCTTAAAACCCTAAAAAAACTAACAAACCCTAACAACCACTAATAACCCCTAAGAACCACTAATAAACCATAATATCCCCTAAAACCCACTATTAAACCCTAAAACCCTAATAAACAATAATAAATCGTAATAACATGTAATAAACCCTAACAACATCTATTAGACCCTAATAAATGCTACAAAAGCCCTAAAACCCCTAATATACAATAAAAAACACTATTAAACTTTAATAAACCCTAATAATCACTAAAAACCCAAAAAAACATGAGAAAACGCTACAAAACCTCCAATTAATAGCCTATAGAACCCTACAACTCACAAATAAACCCTAACAAACCCTAATAACACCAAAATAAATTGTAATAAACCCTAACAACCCCAAATAAATCGTAAAAAATCCTAAAAACGCCAAATAAATCATATCCAACTGAAACAAACTATAACAACCCCTTAATAAACCGCAATAAACCCTAACAAATCAAAATAAACCATAATAAATCGTAATAATCCCAAATACACATTACTAAACCCTAATAAAAAAAAAATAAAAACTAATAAACCATAATAAATCCTAAATAACTCTAAAAAGGTTGATAAACCCTAGAAAAAGCTATTAATGCCTACAAAAGCCCAATAAAATCGTAATACACAATAAAAAACTCTAACAAACTGTAACAAATCCTAAAGAACACTAATAAACCCTAAAGAACCCTAATAAAGCATAAAGAACAATATTTAGCTCTAAAGAAAACTAAAAAACACTAATGAACCCAAAAAAATGCTAAAACACATTGTATTAACCCTTAAAATCACTACAATACCCAAACAAACCCTAAAACACACTAAAAAACCCTAACAACCCCTATCAATCCCAAAAAAACAAATAAACCCATAAAACCCCCCAAAAACCATTAAAAATCCATCAGATACCATAAAAGACCATAAACACCCTTTAACAACCCTTAAAAACCTTAAAATACACTACAAACCATAAAAACCCATTAAATTCTTGAAAAAGGCTTCAAATAGATACATAAACCCTAAAAACGGTACATAAACCCTAAAAAATGCAACAAAAATACAAAAAATTCAACATAAACGAAAAAACACAACAGAAACCCAAAAAATGCTATATAAACCCTAAAATCACTACATAAACACCAGAACTGTAACATAAACCCTAAAAAACACAATATAAACCCTAAAAAACGCAACATAAACATTAAAAAATTCTACATAAAACCTAAAATCATAATATAAACATGAATAACACTACATGATCCCTAAAAACATTACATAAACCCTAAAAAATTCCACATAAACACTACATCACCCCTAAAAATGCTACATAAACCCAGAAAATGCAACATAAACCCTAAAAAATGCTACGTAAAACCTAAACCCTAAATACGCTTCATAAACCCTAAAAACGTTACATAAACCCTAAAAATGATACAGAAAATCTAAAACCACTAATTAAACCCTAAAAAATCTACATAATCACTAAAAATGCTACATAAACTCAAACAATGCTACAAAAACCCAAAAAATGCTACAAAAACCATAAAGACCCTTTAAAACCCTCAAAAATATTAAAACCTAGTATACCATAATATAAAAAATTAAACCCTAATAAACCCCTAATAAACTCTAATAGTCACTAAAAACACCTTATAATCCCTAAAATCTTAATAAACTCTACTCAACCCTAATAAAACCCTAAAATACCTAATAAACCCTAATAAATGATAATAAAACCTAATAAACACTAAAAACTTGTTAAGAAAACCTAAACAACCCTAACCAACCATAATAGTCACTAATAAACATTAACAGACCCTCATAAACCCCCAAAAACCCTAAAAATCCCTAATAAACCATAAATAAACCCAAATACACTCTACTCCACCCTAACAAACCATAACACACCATAATAACCCCTAATAAAACCCCACAAAACCCTAATAAAGAAAAAATGTAAGTATACCTTAAAAACCCCTAGAAAGCCTGATAAACTCTAATATAACATAATAAACCCTAAAAACACTCACAAACAATTAAAAAATGATCAAAAATAATAAAAATGCGCTATATTACCTAAAAAGACCTAAAAACACTAATATAACCTAATGAAGACAAAAAATGCTAATTTACCTAAAAAATCCCTAGAAACTCTAAAAAACCATAATAAACTCTAATATAACAAAAGATACCCTAAAACTCTCACAAAAAAAAACAAAACGCTCACAAAATATTAAACCCTAATATACCATATTATAAAAAATTAAACCCTAATAAACCCCTAATAAACCCCAAATGAACCACTAAAGCCACTAACAATGCTATATAAACCATAACCATTGCTACAAAAAACCGAAATATTCTTTAAAACCCACAAAACATAACAAAATCTGAAAAAAACACTGAAATAACCCTAATAAAGCATAAAAAATACAAACACACCCATAAAACCCAAAAAACGCATAAAACCCCAAACAAATCAAAGAAATCGTAACAAACCCTAAAACCCATAACAAAACCTAAAAACCCTAACAACCACTAATAACCCCTAAGAACCACTAATAAACAGTAATAACACCTAAAACCCACTATTAAACCCTAAAACCCTAATAAACACTAATAAATTGTAATAACCTATAAAAAACCCTAACAAACTCTATTAGACCCTAATAAATGCTAAAAGATCCCTAAACCCCCAAAATAAACTACAAAAACACTATAAAACCATAATAAACCCTAATAATCACTATAAACCCTAACAAACCGGACAAAACGCTATAAAAACCTCCAAATAATAGCCAACAGAACCCTGTAACCCACTAATAAACCCTAAAAACCCTAATTACACCAAAATAAATCGTAACTTACCCTAAAAACCCCAAATAAATCGTAACAAATCCTAACAATGCCAAATAACTCATATCAAACTGAAAAAAAACCATAATAAACCCCTAATAAACCGTAATAAACCCTAACAATGCATAATAAACCCTAATAAATCGTAATAAACCCAAAAACACGTTAATAAACCCTAATAAATAAAGTAAACCCTAATAAAACCAAAATAACCCTTAAAAAGGTAAATAAAACCTAGAAAAAGCTATTAATGCCTACAAAAGCCCAATAAAACCCTAATATACAATAAAAAATGCTAATAAATTGTAACAAATCCTAAAGAACACAAATAAAACCTAAAGAGCCCTAATAACCCCTAACGAACCGTATTAAACTCTAAAGAACACTATGAAACCCTAAAGAACCAACAAAATGCTAAAATACATTATATAAACCCTAAAAACCACTACAATACCCAAACAAACCCTAAAACACACTAAGAAACCCTAACAACCCCTATCAATCCCAAAAAAAAATAAACCCATAAAACCCCCCAAAAACCATTAAAAAGCAATCAGATACCATAAAAAACCATAAACACTCGTTAACAAACCTTAAAAACTCTAAAAAAACATCAAACCATAAACAACCATTAAAACCCTAAAAATCTTCAAGTAGATACATAAACTCTAAAAATGTTACATAAACCCTAAAAAATGCAACAAAAACCCTAAAAACGCAACATAAACCATAAAACGACACATATACCCAAAAAATTCTACATAAACCCTAAAATCACTACATAAACCCTAGAATTGTAACATAAACCTTAAAAAACACAACATTAACCCTAAAAATGAAAAATAAACATTACAAAACACTACATAAAACATAAAAACAAATTATAAACACTAAAAACACTACAGGAACCCTAAAAACATTATATAAACCCTAAAAAATACAACATAAATGCTACATCATACCTAAAAATGCTACATAATCCTAGAAAATGCAACATAAACCCTAAAAAATGATACATAAAACCTAAACCCTAAACACTCTACATAAACCCTAAAAATGTTACATAAACCCTAAAAATGATACATAAAACCTAATACCGCTAACTAAACCCTAAAAATGATACATAAATACTAAATATGCTACATAAACTCAAACAATGCTACACAAACCCTAAAAAATGCTACAAAACCCTAAAGATGCTTCAAAACCCTAAAAAATATTAAACCCTATTATACCAAAATATAAAAAATTTAACCCTAATAAACCCCTAATAAACCCCTAAAGAACCACTAAAGCTCCTAACAATGCTACATAAACCCTATCAATTACTACAAAAAACAAAAAATTGCTTCAAAACCCACACAACGCAACAAAACCCCCAAAAATGCTAAAATAACCCTAAAAAAGCATTAAAAAAAATCCAAACACACCCATAGAACCCAAAAAAAAACGCATAAAACCCTAAAAAACTCAAACAAACCGAAACAACCCCTAAAAACCCTAACAAAACCTAAAAAACCATAACAACAACTAATAACCCCTAATAACCACTAATAAACCCAAATAACCCCTAAAACCCACTATCAAACACTAAAAACCCTAATAAACACTAATAAATCGTAATAACATGTAATAAACCCTAAGAAAATTTATTAGACCCTAATAGACGCTTAAAAATCCCTAAAACCCATAATATACAATAAAACACTACTAAACAATAATAAAACCTAATAATCACTAAAAACCCTAACAAACCCGACAAAATGCTACCAAAAGCTCCAAATAATATCCTACAAAACCCTATAACCCACTAATAAACCCTAAAACCCATAAACCCCAAAATAAATCATAAAAAACCCTAACAACCCCAAATAAATCGGAACAAATCCTAACAACGCCAAATAAATCATAACAAACTGAAACAAACCATAACAAACCCCGAATAAACCCCAATAAACCCTAACAAATCATAATAAACCCTAATAAATTGTAATAAACCCAAATACATGTCACTAAACCCTAATAAATAAAATAAACCTCAATAAACTCTAATAAATCCTAAATAACCATAAAAAGGTTGATAAACCCTAGAAAAAGAAATGAATGCCTACCAAAGCCCAATAAAACCCTAATATACAATATAAAACACTAATAAACTGTAACAAATCCTAAAGAACACTAATAAACCCTATAGAACCCTAATAAACCCTAACGAACCATATTAAACTCTAAAAAACACTAAAAACCCTAAACAACCCAAAAAACGCTAAAACACTATATATAAACCCTAAAAATTGCTACAATACCAAAACAAACGCTAAATCACACTGAAAAGCCCTAACAATCCCTAGCAATCCCAAAAAAACAAATAAACCCATAAAACCCCCCAAAAACCATTAAAAATCCATCAAATACCATAAAAAAACAT